>JAKCPI010015672.1:0-53933 GCA_023213315.1 Euborellia annulipes | reverse complement strand
TTATCAAAAATGAACCTTAAGTATTAAATTTCACACCTCTAGCCCATCGGGTAGTCTTTTGAAATTACATTAATTCGCGAAGGGTTTCAAATAAAGTACCACATTAGTTTGGTCTATTTTGATCAAAACCACCATATAGTGGCGTCATCAAAAATGACTCTTAAATATCAAATTTCACACCTCTAGCTCATCGGGAAGTGTCCTTAATAAAGACTCAAAGTTGGTGACCTTGAAAGAGTAAGTTAAATAAAAGCATTTAATAATTAAAAAAGCATTTAAAAATAATCAATTATTGATAATATAACAATAGAAGGAGCGAGAGCAACAGTGACGTCATTTCAACTTTTTTCTTGGGAGGGGCAAATTTTTTTTTTCTTTAAATTTACTTATAAATAGGTAGCCTACTGAAATTAGGCCAAAAGATATTTAATTAATTGTTTAATTTTGTACAGCTTATATGCCCAAGTAATGACCGAGGATACCGTAGATAAATTTTAAAATATTTTATTTAGAATAATCTAATATAAAATAAAATAAAAATTCAGAGCCCTTGGGTGAGGGGGGGGGGGGCAAATGGCGCCTCTGGCGCGGGAAAGACCAATTTAGTTTTTTTTTATGTCCCAAAGTCAATGTTTTTTTAATTAGGAAATAAATTGGTGAATGGAGGACATCTTTATTTTATATTATTTATGTTTTGTGTATGTTTTTTCTTTTTTTATTATTTGACAAAAAAAAAAAAAAAAAAAAAAAACATTAAAAACATTTCTAATTTCATTAAGATGTTGGCATGTCAGGAAGATTATTCTGGACCAATTCCAAATTGTGAAATTAACTAGATTTAATTGTATAATTTATTATCTCTCTTTTTAAGAGGTTTTTTTTTTTTTTATTATTCAGGATAATAACCTAAGGATTTTATAGCTCTACTGTCCTTTTTTTTAAGTTCTCTTTTTTTCTGGTTTTCTATTTATTTTATAAATGGATTTGGATTCGAAAATATTATTCTAAAATTTTATCTTTGTTTTTTTTTAATTTTATTTATTATAAGCCCAAGTAAAAATGATTAAAAATGATCGAGGGATCCACACGCCCGCAGCAGGTCTGGATAGTGAACCTTTAGGGACACACAGGGATCCACATGCCCGCACCAGGGACACACACAGTAGGCGGAAAGTGACCAGAAGAAAAATGTGTGTCCCTGGTGTGGGCGTGTGTATCCCTGGTGTGTGGGTGTGTATCCCTGTTGTGGGCGTGTATATCCCTGTGAGTCCCTAAAGGTTCACTAAGCAGACTATCTGCGGGCGTGTGGATCCCTCGATCATTTTTAATCGTTTTTACTCGGGTTTTTGGGTGTAATTTTTTTGGGCTCAAAGATGTCCTTTTTCATCTTTTCTTGAATTTTATCCGTAATGGCTTCCGATGCCGAAAAGAATAAACGGTAGAAAAATATAGATATAAATGAAATACAGAACATTCGGAAATAAAATATTTATTTGGTAATATAGAGCCGCAAAATAGAAACGATGTATGTGACTATGTTTAAGATTTTTATCTTATGACTGTTTTATTTGAATAACAAACATAAAAAAAAAAATATTTTGAAACTAAGAGCCAATTGTGAAAAAAACGACGATAAAAATAGAAGGTCCAAAAGAGACAATTTCTTCGTCTATAGTAAAAGAAATTGGAAGAGGATGCAGCCAATAATGAAAAGCTTCTATTTTTTAACACTCTATTCCGGAACGTTTCGGTTATGATCAACAAAGCCATCTTGAGCCTTCTAAGGACCGGTTACTTCACTTACAGTCAACTAGCAAATTTATCCAACCCAGAGTAATTCATTCATATAGTAAACAAGTATACGCTTAACCCCTTTGTTAATCTTTATATGGAACTTTGGATCTTGGCTAAATAAACTCCACCTGGGCTCTTAATCATATGATTAGCTTAACTAGATGAGAAAATACTCCAAATTCATAATCAACCGAGAGATAGCTAGTTAATTAGTTGTGAAGCAACCGACCCTCGAGCATATATTAACATACAAAAATGCATTTGTCTTGAGTAAGATACATTCTACAAAATACATCTTCTTCTTCTCTCCTCACCTTATTCCCCCGATGCAGGGTCGGCAGACCTCACTCTTTCCATCCAACCCTATCTTACGTTTTTATGACCGGAAGAAATAGGACAGGCCGGCCCGTCGCACGGCCTGACACCTGTTGAAAAGAGGAAGGAAGAGACAGACATTTAAAGAACTTAAGGACTGCCTGTCCCAGCTGGGCATCTCGTGGTCGCCATCCACGTGCCCACAAGATGTGGGCCCCTGAGCAAATTCGACAAAATACATATTAACTCAATATCAAATCATAATGTTTCAACTAGAGCCAACGGTTACCAATTTAAAATTAATTACATATCAACTGTAGATCTAGAATTTTTTTTTAAATCTCATATAAGGTCTTTTTCGGCATTGAAGGCCATTTAGACCCCGATTCTATTTATTTCAATTGAATTGTATCCAATCCAATTGAAATAAATTTTTGTCGCATGAGACGGGATGCGTGTATTTTTATATATTAATAATGTAAATATACTCTTAGCGACCCGAAGATGGCTTTGTTGATCATAGCCCAAATGTTCCGGATTAAAGTTTTAAAAAATAGATGCTTTTTATTATTGGCAGTATCCTCTTCTTATTAATTCAATTCTACTACAGTCACAACAAGAAAGTTGTATTCTTCTTAATTAATCAGAATTTGTATACTAGACAATCTTGATATTGAGATAATCGTGATTCTTGTTGATTAGTGCGTGATAGATTCATCTATCCATCGAATTGAGCATGAGAGATGAGGGACAGAACTTTGACTGTGGTGTCCCCCTTACTCCACTGGCAGTTGTTGTGTCTCGGGGGCTGAATGCCTAAAGAGAGCGAGTGCAGCTCATGCAACATTCATGCAGCGTCGCGACGCTCAGCCCGCTCACCCAAACAAACCCCGCCGTCGCCGTCGCCCCCGCAGCTACCACTTGGGCATACCTATTCCCGGGCACTGGGTCACTGGGCTCAGGCCGAGGCCCTGCCTGCATTTCATTAATAAATCAGCCCTGCCGCCTTCCTTCCTTGTCTTTTCCCTCACTCTTAACCTCTACGCTCATTCATTTGCACATATCAACTATATAGGGGAAAAATATTTTAACAATTCAAATTACTTCGCTATAGATGATATCATTAGTATTTGCATTTGTCCTCTAAGGTTAGAACCTTGTCTCCTTTTGTAATTTTATATAATGTATTGTTTTAAATCATAACATTGAGAGAAATGCTGGGAGATCTTCAGGTTAGCCTTCAATTAAAGTAATATACAGATGTTTGAATTTAATTTATATCAAAAAATAAGCTCATAATTATAATCTTTGCCAAGCAGCAAGAAATGAGGCATTTATTTACAAGTATTGGTGTCGATAATTTAGACTTGCTCCGGGGCTTACATCTTGTGGGTACGCCACCAGCTACCCGAGCTGGGACTGGCAGTTCTTCTATTCTTTGCTTGTCAGTCTCTTCCTCTTTTCAACAGGCGTCAGACCGTGCAACGGGCCGTCCATCCATCTCTCATGAGCCGCCGAGCGGGATTAAGGCAAAGATAAAAGAAAAACTGTCGATAATTTAGACACTTTCATTGTTATTGTCAATTTGATTATTAGTTTCTCTCGGTTGAATTTATTTCGATCTCGAACTGCAAGACAATGAAGAATATCATATAGACAATTTCTCTCTTCTTTCATTAGTGTCAGACCTAACACGTTGCACTTACTCTGAGAAGTAACTTTCGTTAGAATAATACTGAGGTGTGTTCCCGTTTCCTTCCTGAGGTTCCCGTTTCCTTCCTATGACTATTTATTAATAAAAAAATTCAATATTTTCTAAACTCAGCCTGAGAACATCTTTAGTATAATTATTTATTTACATTCACCGACAAGACAATGTCCAAGAAATGGAGACATTGATACTTAGTGGCTCCAAAAGGTAGCACAAGCAAAACTTCTTTACGCATAGTAGAATAAGATTAATGCAAAGCTGCTTCAAATCGCGCAGTTAAGTTAATGAAGGAGTCATAAGCGCAAGAAGCTCAACAAATTTGAAATAATTTTCTTGCACAATAACGTCTCTCGGAACGTTCTTAGCTAGCGGAACGACTAGACTCAACACATTTATAATAATGAAAAGATAATCATCTATTCATTGAAAATTATTTCATCTGACCAATTTCTTAACCTTTATGAATTTTGGATAGAAGTTTCACTTATCTCGTGTGTAGTACACTGTGTTTTTTTTTTATATTACCGGTAATATATTTATTTATTCTTATTAGTGTTTGGTCCGTAGAAGTCAATGTGACTCGCTCGAGTCACTTTTAATTAGGAACCGACCGAATATTCGGTTTCGGTTACGGTTTCGGCCAGTTTCGGCCAAAAATCATGGTTTCGGCCGTAGTTTCGGTTTCGGCCAAATAGTGGCCGAACCTTTCGGCCGGCCGAAACCAGAGTCTGAAAAAATGGGATGAGACTCGCATGCAAAAAAAAATTTTAGCCTCCTAAAAAAAGATAAAATGATTTTCACGGGAGGGAAAAAAATTCAAAAAAAAAGGTAAAATGAAAAAAAATTTTTATAGGAAATACAAGTTTCGGTTTCGGTTACGGTTTCGGCCGAAACTAAGGTTGAGGCCGAATATTCGGTTTCGGTTGAAAATCTTGTTTCGGTCGGACCCTACTTTTAATCCATGAACAAATGAAATTTTTCTCTACATATATTTATTTTATTGGAATTTATATTAGGATTTTTTTCCCTCTTGCGAAAATTATTTGATCTTTTTTTAGGTGCGATTCTCATTATGCGTTTTTTTTTTGTGTGTGTGTGTCTGCGAGTCTCATCCCATTTTTCCAAACTTAGGTTTCGGCTGGTTTTTGGCCAAAACCGTAACCGAAACTTCGGTCGGTTCCTAATAGAAATTTATTTAAAAAATATAACATTCAGGTTGTCATTAAAATCTCCAAAAAAAAAAAAAAAAAAAAATTATTTTGAATGTCCTGTGAGCAAGTTTTGTGATTTAATCAGATAGTTTAGGCCTACTTTTAATCGGATCTAAAAAAAAAATTGTCTTTAAATTTGCAAGAAAGAAGATAACCAATGAGAGTAATATTTTATTAGATATAGTTGCGATATATATAACATAATTAATTCTAATTTGTGTGAGATTCTTCAAGATTATCAACTGCCCTATATAGAGATAAAAAAAAATTGATCTCTTGAAGCTAATAAAATTGTTTTGGTTAACTAACTAGATATAAGTTAGTTATCAATAATATAAAGCTGTTTATGTATGCGATAAATATTTAAATGTATGCAAATTTTCAACATAAAATTTATTTATTTTTTCTCTTTTTTCAAATATATATCTATATATCTTTTTAATTAATTAAAAAAAAATACTTTTACCTAAGAAAAGTGTTTATCGATTTCAAAACGTCCTAAAAAATTAGATAAGTGGTAATTTGAAAAAAAAATTTTATTCTTGTTTAGATTTATTAAAGCTCCATTTATGTTAATTTATTATCTATTGGTTTATTTATATTATTATTAATAGATAAATAAGGAGATAACGTTAATTATATAAATCATAATATAAATGCAGATCGTATTTTCGTATTATTCAAATATATAACAAATAAATGTTGTGGAGTTATATAGCAAATACGATGTTTTATGGATTTATAATTAATTCCTAATGAGGGAGAGGGTTTAATGTGTAATAGTGGAGCTATATCCTATGTATCTTTGATTTTTAAAAAATGGGCCTACGATAAAGGTCCGATCACACTGGGACCTGACATGCGTTTACTGACTAGGGTTCTAACCAAGTCTGACAAAATTGGGTCGCCAGCAGGCTCAGCAACGTGACGTAGCTCCGTTCAACTCCGTAACGGAATATGAATATTATTTAAAAAGGAAAAGAATTATTGTTTAAATAATAGGCTTTAGAAAGAGATAGAAAGAGAATTCTCTAGAGCTGGTGGGGGATAGTCTTGACTCTGCCAAGGCTTCGGCTAGCCTCGTCTTCCACCGCCGACGCTCGGGCGCTATGTAACGAATTTGTGTTACTGCTGCTTTTTGTTACGTGACGTTTTCTGTCATTTCATCCTACCGTAAGCCACGTAAAAGAACTTCGTTCCAAAAATTCAAAAATTAACATTTTAGGAATTATTTATTTTATTAAAGTGTTGGCTGCAAAATTTTTTATTTCGTTACAATTAAACACAAATAAATAAATTATTTTTTTTTTTTTTTTTTTAAAATTTAAAAAACACTAAAAAATTATTTTTAAAAAAAAAAATAACAAAATAAAAAAAAACCAAAACCCCCCCCACACACAAACACAAAAAATGTATTTTTTAATAATACAAATTTTAATTTTATTCTAATTACACTACGGAGAATCGCAAGCGGAAAAAGGAGCGGATTTTTTTCTCTTGTTTTTTATTTCCTTCATATATTTCCTTTTTTTTTTTTTATATTTTTTTTTAAAATATAAATAAAAATATATATATGAAAAAAAAATAAATGAGGTAAGAATGGATGTATACTTTTGGAGGGATCTCACGGAAGAGGGGTCGGGGGGCAGGGAATAGGGTGGGTGGGTGGGTGTGTGTGTGTGTGGGTGAATATGTGATCAAAAGAACAAAAAAAAAGAGGAAAAATGAAAATTAAATTTTTATCTTAATGTGAGGAGGGCCCGGGGAGGGGACACAAAACTATAAAAGAGAAAAAACCACTAATAATTTACTGTACTTTTTTCACTTTTTTTTTTTTTTTCAAATTTTTCTCAAAAATATTTTTTTTTATTTTATTAAAAAATAAATTTTTTTTTTTTTTTAAAATATATATAATATTTTTATTTTATTTTTGTAATTAAAATTCACAATTCCTCTCTTGTAATTCCTAAAAAAAAAAGGAGGAAGGGTTGGCAGGGTTTCAAAAAAAAAATATTTTCCCACACTTATAAATTTTACATCTTGAATTCAATTATACCCCCCCTACGGAAACAAAAAAAATACCCCACAAAAAATCTGGGGTGAGACAAGCACACACAACTTCCATGAACGAAAGAAAGAAAGAGGGGTGTGTTGTGCGCGCGACACCCCAGATTTTTTTTTAAATGTATTGTATAGGTCTGCGTATATGACAAAGTTAAATCTCCATTTCATTGTCTTCCAGTTTGTTTTATTAGTAGGCCTATATAGTAGGGGATTTTATTGTCCCACCCCTTTTGAACCCCCTCTCTCCCTCGCTTGCTTTGTCATAAATCTGTCGTGAAGTTCATTTGCCAGCTGATGGATTTATGTTTGGGTGATAAGCCGTTACGATATGAAGAAGAATTTCATTCGAAGGGGGGGGGGAGGTTTATTCAGTCCATAGTACTTACTATAGTGCAGTATGATTATTATTATACTCTAAATTCGAGTCGTTAATCAGTGCGTGGCTACAATTAAAGAGATGGCGAATACAAATGGTGGCTGCTATCGCAATGCTAATGAACACCATTCGATAATAGCTTCAATTATTCATCCTAAGACAAATTAACAAATTCTTAGTGATTTATTTAATTTGTCGGCTTCTCTCCCTCTCTCTCTACACTCCAATTACCTGACAGGTTGTTCTGCATGCAATTTACCATTCAATCATTTTTATTTCAATCCTCTTTTACTTCTTTGTTTTTTTGTTTTTTTAAACACTTCAAAGTTAACTCCCGAACAGTAGCGGGAGTTATGATTTTTTTTTAACGGACTTTCCTGTTTGGTATTAAAAAGGATCATTCGGTCTGCTCCAATGATTAATAATAATATTATGTAAAACAAAATTAATATCTATTGATATGGAAGTTTGCTGACAATAAAAAAAAACTGTATGTAGTTTGGCGCGATGGCCGCAGGCCAAAAGCCAAAAAAAATAAATAAAAAGTTTCACTTTAATAAAATAAAAAATTAAACATTTACAAAAATTTTTTTTTTTTAGCCACTTTTTTACTTTCTCTTACATTCCTGAATCAAAGCAACCAGTCAAAGAATAAAACCATATATTAAAATTTTTTCCCTGGAGTTAGAAAATTTTTTATCATTAAATTGTTTATACTTTTTAAGAATTTATTCCATTGATTAAACTTAGAATTTATTGTAAAATTAAAAAAGGAATATTCCAATAATGGAAATTTTTACGACTTTAAAATTAATAGTAATAAAAAATTCCTTCTATCGTGAGATATACGAAGATACTCTTGGACTTTATAAAAATAACCGGAAATATTTTAATTTTACACTTACTTAGGTATTCTCTTTATTTTTTTATTTAATAAAAAAAATTCATCCCAAGTTTGTTGATTTCTCGTTCTTTTTTTTATTTTTTTTGTTATTTTTATTACAATTTTATAGTCGTTTGGAAACAAGTTAGAGATTTGTTAAACTCTCCTCCCTTCCACCACCAACCAATAAATAAATAACCTGTTCCTCTTCTTTTGCATAAAATAAAATAAAATGGTCCTTCTTTTTTCTGCTTGGTTTATTTGATAGTCGGTAGACCAAAAAGAGAGAGAGGGAAGGGATGTTTCGGTCACGGCCGATGGCCTCGCACCCTTCTTCAGTAGCTTTTCTCCTCCTATTAGCAAACATCTCCCTTTTATCACCATCCCCACATACACACACACACAGACGATTCATTTGCAATTTATGGATTTTCATGATTGGTTTTAATTTGATTTCGTTATGAATGATGGCTCTATTGTTCGTTGGTGTGAGGATTTGAGGGAGAGAGTAAGTTTTGTTGCACCGCACATGTGAAGATCTTTTTCTAGTCAATTGAGCGGATAAAGCCATCATTTTATGAACGTAGCTCTTGTTTGTCGTTCGTTGGTTTGTCACCCTCCTAATACTTTGCCACTAAAGAGTTCGTCAAAGAGCAAATCTTTTTTTTTTTATTGTGCTGACTATTAAATTAGTTCTCTCTATTAATTTATTTAATCAAGGCTTTTAATCTGATTATTTTTTTAAATAACCCTCAACTGATTTTTGTCTTTATTAAATGTGGTGGAAATATAACAAAGTGTTTTATTAATAAGTATAAACAATATTTTAGCGAAAAATATTCAATTATTTTTATCATTCAGAAATATAGATGGGCGTTGCTATTCACCAGGGCCGGATCTAGGGGGGGGGCAGTGGGTGCATTGCCCCGGGCGGCAGATATCAGGGGGCGGCAATTAAAGAAATATTTACTAAAAAAAGATAAAATGATATGAATTTTGTATAGAAAATTTTAAGAAGAGGGCGGCAAATTAAATTTTACCCCCCCCCAAAAAATCTCCTCGTTCCGGCCCTGCTATTCACTTAAATTATCTTAGAAAAGACGATTTATTTATTTTAAAAATGCGTTTTAGTCATCCAATCTCAAGGCTCAAGTCTGTTCCTTATTATATTAGTGGCTATTTTAGCCAACTGTAGGCCTACAATATTTTATACCAATGCTAATTTTTCAACTATTTGATTTATTTAAGTAATTTTTGGCTATTCTGGCTTTTAATAGCCAGTCTTTTAATAGACTTTAAACTATAGTTAGTAGAAAACGCAATTGGTAATATCATTTTATCATTATGAGCGAGTTTCTTGAAGAGGGAAACTTTTGCCAACGTTGTTTTAAAAGGAGATCTAAGATTTCGAGAAACCTGTAATTTAATAAACAAAATTAAAATGAAACCTCTGGCATTAAGTTTTATGTTAATACATATTATATTAAAATAATTCTTTCATTCCACCTGTTTAAATTTAAAAATTTTTGAAAATTGTTTTATGACTCGAAAAAAATAGGATTCGAATGTATCGATTTGGAAACTGTCTCTAGCGGGTGTGATTTTAGAAAATTTGAACAATCCGCAATTCCTATACTTTAAATAGGGCCTACAACTTAATTTATAGAGGAACTTCCAGAAAATAAAAGTTTCCTAAAGGGAGCCAGACAGCTAGTAGTTATTTATAAAAAACAGCCTTTTTATTTAGGTCTTGACATTATTTCTGAGCTATTGATTTTTCATATACCAAACCAAACACTATCGAGATGGTGAAAAATTTTTCCAAAAAACAAAAGTTCAAAAAATGCTTGCAGCAAAAATTCCTGCAACAAAAAACCGTTCGATTCAAACAGATATACAAAAGAAAGTAGAAATTCAATCTGCTGGAGATCCATGGATCGATTGCCGGAGACGAAGGGACGTTTGGCCAACCAACAAATAAACATTTTCACCAAGAAAATCCATATTTATAAAAGTTGGCCACCCTGCTGTATACTCTCGCAATATAACTAGAAAAAAAATCTAATAAAAAGAAAAAACTAAAGTTGTTATAATATGATTTATTTCGTAAAAATGGATTTATTAGTTGCCCCAAGATAGGAATGAGAATGGGGAGGTCCTTTGTCGGAAGTTTAGAGGCAATATGAGATGGCATACTTGTTATAGAAGATCTTATTCATGTTAGCAAATGTCGCATTGTGCATTGCAGTCACATTGTCACATGATACACGACCGCGACTATATTGACATAGCTAGATTGATACAGTGCTTCCTGCCGATATTAATCATTAGTTTATGGTCCAGGAGGGTGACGCCGACAGGCATTGAGGAAGGGGTCATCTCGTGGGGCCTCCCTCCATAGGACAATGCGTGCGACAGAGAAGATGATATATGGCGATATAATGAGATGGAGAGAGATTGATGTCCGGGTCCCGGACAATAGCATGGTCCGGGATGAAGGGTCGGGGCGGTTTGCATTAGCCAATCGGAAGCCAGACGGAAATCCGTGTTTTGGGGAATGAGGGGACACCCCCTTCTATTAATATAGATATCAATCTCGAGACGCGGCATTTGGTCCATCTTGCTCTCTAGTGGGAGGGTCAAATGCAGTCTGTTGGTGAATTGGCAGCTTTTCTTTATAAAAAGATTTTACTGATTAACTTTCTAAAATTAAGTGTATTTATTAACAACTAGCCGCGTCGCCCGCCTTCGGCGGGCTTCGCGCCTAGCCGGGGGCTTCGCCCCCCTGGACCCCCGCCAGCTGGCTCGGTCCCGCCTGCGGCGGACTCTCGCCTTTGCTTCTTTTTTTTTTTTTTTTTTTTTTTTAAACATTCACACTTTTTTCTCATCCACACTCACACTCACACACACATTCACACTGTCTTTTCGGCAACTTAGGCCATATAAGACATTTACGATAACCGTTATTGGATTTAATATACATATATGGGGTCCAGGCATTCTTATTTAAGCCATTTGGTATCCAATTGGCTTAAATAAAATCATCGGACTGCCTGGGGTCCGAACCCGCGACGTTTGGTATACGAGGTTGGCACGCTAACCCCTACACCAAGCCCCGAGGGCGCCTTTGCTTCTTACTAATGAAAAGAAAAGAATTACTACCTATTCCAATCCAGAGCCTGCTTGAGGATTTGTTTACATTCATGGAATACACAAATGAAAAGAATACATAAATATTTCTCTATACATTTCCTATGGGAGAAATCGTAACTTTAAAAATTAATAACTCAAAAAGTTATGGGAATTTCGGGATGAAAATAATTTTCCTGTAATCCCGAAAAGGTCCTCTTTATGTATAAAAAATTTCATTTCAAAATTCCAACGGGAAGTTGCCTAAATAGAGCGTGACAGACGGACAGACAGACAGACGGACATTAATGAATTATATAGATAGATATTTGGATTAAAAAAAAAAATCACTTACCTTTGGTAATTGAAAGTTGAGTTCTGCACTGTAAAAATTTTTTTGTAATTTTACAATTGTTTAGGAAGCATATTTCCTACACACATACTAAATTTAGTAAATCTTTGCAAAAACCATTGTAATTTTTGAAAGTCGTTTGAAAATTAGAATGAAAATGTATTGTAATTTTAGAATGACATTTGAAAATTAGAGTGTAAATGTGTAGTAATTTTAGAATTCCTAAACTGCTTTCGAGAAAAAAATACAATTTTTAACGAAAAATACTATACAATGTTTAAATTACAATACATACTCTATTTTTTGAAGAAAATTGTAATTTTAAAATGTTTGTTGTAAATATTTGAACGCATACATTTGTAAATTTAGTAGATAAATGCATAGTAGATATCATTTAAAAGGGAAATTTGTAAATTTAGTATTCAAAAACACACTAAAATTAAGATTTCTTTTTACAGTGTGTGCTTGTAACACCAGATTATTTTGTGTTGACTTATATTTAGTTCCCGCCGATATAGTAGTATTCAAATTTTGATTGGGTATTTACTCCTCAATGATTAGCAGGTTTTTATGCAACTTTTCAATGAAAAATATAGATATTTTTTATTTTCAGGATTTTATTAATTTGATGGCGGTGTGTGTACATTTACCACCAGTTTCGGTCACTCAAATGACCATCTTCAGATCTGAAAAACAAAATATTTACAACATGAGTGCTGGCACAAATCAAAAACAACAATTGAAGATATGAGTGCTAGAGCTAGATAATAACCAAATGTAAAGTTTTGAATAAAACGAGAAAAACTTTTTACATTACATTAAATTTGTATTTTGTAGATTATTTGAATATAGTGTGGAAGTATTAAAGAATATGCATTTACATATCGATTTTCAGGCTTATAACTTATCAAGAAATATATAAAAAAGAGAGAAATAGAAATATGTGTTGGATTATCCATTGCGTCAGTTGTTTTAACCCCCCCCCCCCCCCCCCCCAGAATGCAGAAATGAATGAAACATAAGAAATAATGAATTTTGTTTTAAAATGAGTAAAAAACATGAAAAATAATTATATTTATCAAAAAAACCAAACAATCAAAGAAATCATACTAGTCAAAAAAGCTTTGAAATGTCATGAAAATATGCACTTAATCAAAAATTTTTATACTAGACCTAAAAAAATTTTAATTAATGGATAAATTTGATGCCAATTTCACTTTGAAACTGAATTCATTCATAGTGTGTTTGTTCATTCAAACCCCAAAATATATTCAGGTAAATCGAATTCGTGCTGTGATTTTCATTTAATGATTCACTCGCTCTGGTTGTGAGCTTATATTTCTAATTGGCTATGTATTTTTCTTACTAGGCGTTAAAGTGAGGGACTTTCCCTGTTGATGGCGTAACCGAGGGTCTGAATGCAGTAATGTCGCCTGAATTAACGCCCCTAAATCACGATAAGCCCTCTCTGTTCCGAGGCTTACTTCTTAAATACTGAAACACTATTCTACTCATATACGACTTGGTTTGATATTTACTTCGCTATATTAAAAAATATTACTGTACCTGGCTTTGTAAAATATTATCCTATCTTATATTATCAAACACAAAATTAATTGGTGCAGTTTTTTTATTTCCCATCTCACAACAGATATTAACTTCAATTACATAGAGATGAAGGAGACATTGGCAATGTTTGAAAATTTTCACGACAAGTGGGATTTGAACCCGAGTTGTATAGCAACTTTAGATTCGTAACCCGCAGCTTATCCGATTAGCCATGAGAGCCTCAGTTATTTAACTAGCTTATTATTGAAAATGAACATATATGTTCATATATGATTGTATTTTAAATAGACTTTTCTAGTCTATATTCGAAATATGAATTTCTTTGTATCTGTTATCTAATCTATTCAGGAAGTTCAAATTTTGTAGCAGGCTTTCCCTAATTAAATATATCTAGTTCTAAAATGTTTGCTTAAAGCGAGATCGTGAATTTTAGATTCGAGATGGTCATAAGTGGCGTACTAGCTAACATCTACATTGACCATCTCGAATCTAGTTCTAAAAATTTCATACTAGGCCAAAAAGTGTCGTTTTCAATTTATTCAGTGTTTTTTTTTTTTTTTTTTTTTTTTTTCGCTACTGAGAGCATTTAGACCCCGTCCCTATATTTCTAATTTAAATTTACTAAAAAGAACTAGACATCTAATATAGTAAAATAAATATGGAATTCTTTTAGTCGTTATTGGTCCCAAAATACAGCTTGTGGAACCAGTGGCGGATCCAGAGGTGTTTCTCGGAGGGAGGGGGTAATCTGGTGTGACTGGTCGCACAGCACACAATTTTTTCTTAATTTCGGTAATTTAAAGGCGCATTCTGTACTTGTTTGCCAGAATATAAATACAAATCAAATTTTTAAGTATTAATTTTTAAAATTTTACATTAAAAATACATTTTTTTTTTCAAATCTCAGGGGGGAAGGTAATTACCCCCTTTACCCCCCCCCTTGTATTCGCCCTTGTGTGAAACGTCCCTTCGGTTGTCCTACAAGATAATTTTTTACCTTTTTCGCCTCCTCAGGTCATTTAAGGTTTTACTTTAATTATATAGATTATATTTATTTATAAATACCGATAGAAGTTTTTTGGGCCCATCCATCCGAAATTCATCCGTACTTTGACATTGCTTAACAGCCATAATTTTGGCGACTGTTGCCAGGCCACACGGCAAAATAATTTTAAAAAATATATATTCAGTAAACCCTTAAATGGCCTCTATAAATTAAAAAAAAAAAGAAAAAAAATATATATATTTCGGTCATTTTGGACTTTTTATAATACAAGTGGTAAAGCCTGCCACTTGTAAGGGGGGCTCGCCTTCGGAAAGCAAATGCATCTAATTTATTCTTACTCATTGCCTTCGGCGAGCAAAAATTTCAACCATGCTTTATTTCTAAAAACCTAACCGAAATCATTGTGGTGGATGTTTCTCTACCTTCCGGACGGCAAAATTTAGATAGAATACTTTCTTATTTTTTTCAAAGCAATCATCTGCAATCAAAAAATTATTAATATTATTTCATAAAAATATTATTGTATCAAAGAAACTGGTAAAAGATTAAAGTTTCTGATTGGAAAGAAACCAAAATAAATTCCTTTTTTTTTACTAATAATATACCGGTATGGTCTATGAGAAAGCTAAAAAAAAAAAGCGGAACTCTCATTTTGATGGAGGAGCGGGACGTCGACCACACCACCCTGCGAAGGAAACACATTTCCATGAGATGAAAACATTATGCATATTTTTTCTGCCCGAGTGAAACTAAAATTCAAAATAATTTCGCCTGTGGTGTGTATATGTGTGCGTGTGTCTGTGTATATGTTAGTGGGGTTTGCGAAGGGATTCAGATATGAGATCTCTAGAATAGGGAAAAAGGGATGAAAGAAAGAATGAAAGAAGGGAATAAGGCAAATGCTCTAGTGGTGTGTTTTGGATTTTGTACATAAAAATCTCTCTGGAATGATGTGGAGAGAGAGAGAGAGAGAGAGAGAAAGCTCGAAGGGAAGCACGTAGCACTAATGGAAGAGTTATCGATTGAGGGCCTCTCGCTACTTCACCATCATGGCGTAACATGCAAATCAGCCTGCCTCCGCCCTCCTGCTCTTCTTCTCTCTTTAATACTCAGCTCCCCTTTCTCTCTCTCTCTTTATTCCTGCTTCTATACTTATCTCTCTCCAGGCACCCTGCATTGTCTTCTACAATTTTTTATTTTGTTTTTTTTACCTCGATTCAAGCCGAACTGCCAGATCAAAAATGCTGAACTTGAACTCCCGGTTTCAGGGTCATTAATAGTCAATTGGTTTGATAGGCAAAGGGAGAATATCAGATACTATTTTATTTTATTATTCACTTGGAACCAGATTAGATACATTATTATTTTAGTCTTATACATAATAATTAAATAGATCCAATTGTCATACTTTAAAGTAAAATAATTTATTATTCCCTAGAAATAAAAGATTTGGCATTCATCGCGGTTTATTGTATTTAGTAATTAATAATAATTACCAATTAATTTTTTTTTTAACACACACCCCATTCACGCAGTCTTTTAGGCAACTTAGGCCATTTAAGACTTTACGATAAAAGTTAATTATTAATATATCTATTGGGGGTCCAAGCATTTCTACTGTATTTAAGCCATTTGGTATAACTTGGTATGGCTTAAATAAAATCATCGGCCTGCCTGGGGTCCGAAGCCGCGACGTTCGGTATAGTAGGTAGACACGCTATCAACTACACCAAGCCCGAAGGCTACCAATTAATTACAAGAAATTACAACGTTTTTATTCATTTTGAAGAACAAACATTTTATTTTAGTTATATTCCTAGGAAGTGCTATAGGAGTTAGCGCCAAGGGCGGATACAAGGGGGGGGGAGATAAAAGGATAATACCCCCCCCCCCCCCGAAATTTAAAAAAAAAATACTTTTTTCGGCAAAAAAATTTATTTTTAAAGTAAATCCTTCTCTTCTTTCCTATACTTAAATATTTTTAGTAAAGATAAAAAAATTTTAAAATTCAGCCTAATAGGGAATCAGGTATCATTTCTTTCCCAATAAAATAATTAAGGCTCATTAAAATAAACCTTTTATTTCCCCATGATGATATATATACCTGTTTTAATATACCAAGTACCATTTAAACACCAAATATTAAAAAGCCTTATTTATATTCATTTTTATTTTTTTTTCAATTGGAAATATTTTAAAAATTGAGTTGTCACTTAAACATAATTTACTGTTAATCGAAAAACCATCCTGATGGTTTTTAAAATCTAGTCAATAATAATAAAATTTTATATTAAAAAATATTAAGACATAATTGGAATAGTTATAAAAATTTTAAGCACTAAAAGGAAAAAATGGTCGATATAGTAAAAACATTTTTCATATTAACAAATTTGGATAATTTAAAATTTAATCATAGAATTTCAATAAAAAAATCAAAAGACAGGATAATTATGTAATTTTGCATTTTACGTTAAATACTTAACGAGATCGACATGATACTAAAATAGTTAAACTTATTGCTGTTTTTGCAAACTAAATAAAATTTTTAAAAATACTAGTCACCGAACTCTAAGTAAACTGGAACTCTTACTAATAAAGAAGAGGTCAGGATATTGAGCAAATCAAGATGGAGAAGTGCTAAGCGCCTAAAAGCATAGGCAACCGGTGGTCTATACTGGGGCTTTTAATAATGGACTTGAAAAGGATTTTACAAACTATTATTTAAATTAGATAAAACATAATTTCATTACCAGTAATTTTTATAAGATTGAGGATCTTATTGACAATATTAAAAATCTTATTAATGATAAGTAAAAATCCTTTTCATGTTTAAAAGTATTTCTGTTTCTATGTTATTTGTTTTGTAAAATTAAAAAAAAAAATCATTGTGGTTTTATGAAAGCTCGATGCAAGTGAAACTTTTTTCGGGTCGTAGGCGTTTAACTAAAAATTTTCAGAAAATTATTCAATTAAGGGTATTAAAATCGCGTTTTTAATCTTAACTTAATTATTGGAAAATGAATCATTTTAAATTATTTTAAAAATTATATTTTATCAATTTAAAATTGAATCTCACAATTATTTTTTTATAATTAGTCATATATATTAAATTTCAACTTTCCTATTTTTGTCGTCACGGCTTGTGACGTCATGGTTTGTAGCGTCACGGCCTTTGACGTCACGGCCTGCAATGCGACATGTTGATAGAAGAGCGAAAAAATTTAAGGGGATAAAATAAAAGTTTCACTTTAAAATTACTCTTCAGCTGCCCTTAAAGATAAATAACTGATATTGATTGATACAAAAACTCCTTGACCAGTTATTTTTTGATTTGTCGGTATTTGAGGCCATAATAAGTTATAAATAAATTTTATTTATCCACTGGTCTTTAGTTTATTATTTATCTTTACAATGGTAAGATGATATAGATTGTAAGTACATCCGTCGAAAGTCTTGGGTACTTGTATATTAAATGCTTGCCCCCTCCCAAAAAAAAATAAATTTTCATTCCTGAGGGATTTAAAATTGACCTCCTGTTAAGATTTATACCCCATTGCTTCTCCTTATCGGCAGTCCTCATTATAGACTACATTATGATTATTGTATTCATAGGCGTAGCCAGAGGAGGTTTTGGGGTTCTGGGGACCCAAACCATGACTTAATATTTAAGCTCTATAATACAATTTGAGAAAGAAAATATAATAATTTACTCTAGCTAAAAAAAAAAAAAAATGATTTATAAATACCCTAAAATAAACTTAAATTTTTCAAATTTTTGAAAAAATTTTCTTGAACCCCCCCCCCATCAAAAGTTTCTGCCTACGCTTATGATTGTATTGTTATTTCTCTTGTGCAAATTACATCACATGGGAAAAGTATTGTATAAGCTTAAGGATTCCAATTTATTTCTGCTCTAATCTGATATAATATTTTTAATAATATGGAATAATTTGATTTTTTTAAAAATACTCTTTATTATAGAAAGCCAAGAGTAAAAATGTTCAGATTCATTTTAATTATTTAATATTTTAACATATTTAAATGTATGATATACAATATTCTATCGCGTAGCTATATTATTAAAAAAAAAAGGGAGACATTCATCTTTGCATAAATAACTCGTCACAATAAAAAAAAGAAAGAGAAAGAGAAGAAATGATTGGATCGCGAAAGACAAATCTCTTTAGGCGAAGGAACGAGGTTCGCTTCCCAGGCTCTCAAGCCACGAACATGCATATATATATCTATATATATATATATAGTACAAAGAGATAACCTCTGCGCAACACGGTAGCGCAAAAATCGCAAATAAAAAAGCGCGCTTATCCATGCCGCCGGCATGCAGGACAATGCGAATGCAGACATACTCCCTACTACCCAATAGATATATGACGTTTTACAACAAGTAGCCAAGGGTAAGTAGCTTACTGTTACACGGCTGGAGCCTGTTTTTAAAATCACAAACACCGATATTAACAAACAAAAGAACCCGAGGTTCGATTGTCAGCCGCTTTATATCGATAAATAAATAAGTATAAAAAAATAAAAACAAAAGAGAGTGCTTCTTGTTTTGCGGTATAAACACCTTCCAAATAAAATAGAGCACTGGAGGTCAAACAACTTTAAAAAATCTGTAAAATATTCGCTTAATTTTTAATTTTATAATGAACGATAAAAAAAAGATATTTAATCTTAAACAAATAATGAGACAGTCGTTTGTTGCCTCTACAATGTTAAATTAAGGCCAACCGCCCTTATAGAATTATAAGTTTTTTCTCATACTTCCATTAGGCAGTCTAAAATTTTTTTTATCTTTCATTATTTATTCTCTGGTTGGAGGAGTTCTGATGATGATGGATCAAGTAGCGTAGCCAGAATATCAGTTTGGGTAGGGGTAGCCTAAATATTAAGAATTATAAAGATAAATTAAAATTGACTTCTTCCCCAAATTATTTGAAATATTAATATAATGAGTATTTTTTTTTTGTAAAAAATTCTCACATTAAAAGATGTGTATATTAAGGATCGTTGATATAGCCTATAGTTTATATAAAAAAAAATTTCAATAATTAAGTAGCCTACAAATACAAGTCCAAGCTCAACATCTGCCAAAATTAATTCCTAAATAAAAGTGAGGTGATGACTGTATATTTCTTAAATATGAGCAGGATGGCAGCCAGGAATGAAAGCAGACAATAATTTAATCAATCTTTTATTTCAATTGCCGACGTATCGGAGACAAGTCGCGTCCTGCGAAATGAGAATAAGGCCTACATTTGAAAGTGCATCTAAAATATAATTGATTTTTGAATTTTATTCAAAATCCTTAGAGTAAATTTTCAGAACATCGAAAAAAAACTGAAAAATTACATCAGTAAAGTACTAGTACTCTTTGGCCGATTTTGTTCAAAAGCTTCGTGTAACGTTCCAGAGGGGTGCCTAACTTAAATATAAAATTTGTACCACAAAGCTCTTTTGGTTCTTGAGATATTGTGTTCACAGCCACACACACACTCACACGGACACACCATGTTGCGAAAACTACTTTTTCGGACTCGGGGGACCCCAAAACGTGTATATCCATCAAAAAATTGAATTTTTGACATGAATCCAATACTTTCTCTATATATTAACATATTTAGAGGTAAGAGAAAGTAATAACGTTTAGCCCACCAACAAAAAAAGATACTCACAAAATTGTTAAAAGTATTTTTTTGAAAGGGGGGATGGTATCCGCATATTTCGAACAAACCTGATAGATGTAACAATAAGCCTATCAGCCCTGATGACAGTAAAAGGGCAATATAAAAGCACAATCGTAAAAGAAAAAAAAATATCCAAGGAACTAACCACTAACCACCAAAACAATCAATCAATCGGTCTTTTATGCTTGTTTCTTTTCTCTCTGCTTAACCTCTTCCACTGGAGGCCTATAATTTGACTTTCGCACTTACCCAGAGCAATATATATATCCCAATCATCTTAATCTCATTATTCTTTTAATACCTTTAGTCCGGGCTCATGAAAATTAAATTTAAATAGGAAAAAATTCAATCATATTAAATTTGGATTAATAATAATAATTCGTTATCTCACCCTCAGAGCTCGAAGTGTCAATGATCCTAAATGATAATATATATGGGGCATTCCACGCCAACTCGACCACTTTTGAACCCGACCATTTTTGATTTGGCTGAAACTTTGTCATCTTTTTGTACCCTATTGAAAACGTGTCTGAGAATTTTTTCAGATTTTTCGACCCAGCCAAAAAAAACTTATAGCATTTTCAAAAAACATCGATTTTTTTTTTCAAATAACCGTAAAACTGTCAAAAATTAACTTATCGGGACGATTTTTTTTTTGAAATTTTTGTCTTTAAATGTACTTTTCAGAAATAAATATGACAAAATTTTACAGATTCATCTTGAACGTTTTTTTTGACATTTTCGGAAAAAAACAAAAATTTCGGGATGAATGACACTTTTTTTTTTAATTTTTTTTTTTTATAAAAAACTTTGATTTTTTCTACAAATGCTCTGAAAATTTCAGAGTGGGATTATTTCGCGTTCTATTTTTTTTTTTATTTTTGAAAAAAATTTTGTTTTTTTTTTCTCCGCTTATTTATCATGACGGTGCTCTTAAATTCTTCCAGGATTGACTGAGATTCTAGAAAAGTGAAGAAAAATAATAATAATAATAGTTAGGGGTGATGAAAATCGAGAAAATTCCATTTATCCTGAAAAATTAGAAATTAGTTGTGTATTCAACTACTGAAGTATTTGAAGCGTCAAGTAAAAGCTTAGAAACATGGGCGTAACTAGGGGGGTGCCGGGGGGCCTGGCCCTCCCCAGAAAGCTCCTTGCCCCAAGAAAAATTGAGAAAATATGGGGCTTTCCAGGCCCACCGGAAGATGGCTGGTCCCATGGCCCCCCTTCTATTTTTCTTGGGGCAAGGAGCTTTCTGGGGAGGGGCCAGGCCTCCCTGGCACCCCCTAGTTACGCCCATGTTTCTAAACTTTTACTTGACGCTTCAAATACTTCAGTAGTTGAATACACAACTAATTTCTAATTTTTTTAGGATAAATGGAATTTTCTCGATTTACATCACCCCCAACTATTATTATTATTATTTTTCTTCAATTTTCTAGAATCTCAGTCAATCCTGGAAGAATTTAAGAGCACCGTCATGATAAATAAGCGGAGAAAAAAAAAAAATTTTTTTCAAAAATAAAAAAAAAATAGAACGCGAAATAATCCCACTCTGAAATTTTCAGAGCATTTGTAGAAAAAATCAAAGTTTTTTATAAAAAAAAAAAATTAAAAAAAAAAGTGTCATTCATCCCGAAATTTTTGTTTTTTTCCGAAAATGTCAAAAAAAAACGTTCAAGATGAATCTGTAAAATTTTGTCATATTTATTTCTGAAAAGTACATTTAAAGACAAAAATTTCAAAAAAAAAATCGTCCCGATAAGTTAATTTTTGACAGTTTTACGGTTATTTGAAAAAAAAATCGATGTTTTTTGAAAATGCTATAAGTTTTTTTTGGCTGGGTCGAAAAATCTGAAAAATTCTCAGACACGTTTTCAATAGGGTACAAAAAGATGACAAAGTTTCAGCCAAATCAAAAATGGTCGGGTTCAGAAGTGGTCGAGTTGGCGTGGAATGCCCCATATATATATATTGGTCACCAATTAATTTAAATTCAAACGCCCAAAAAATTAAATAAAAATTTATTTATAATCACTTTAAGCTTGCCCTATTTGTTTACCAGAGGCAAGGGCGGATACAGGGGGGTAAAGGGGGTAACGGGGTCAGGGGTTGCCCCTCTGAGATTTGAAAAAAAAAATACATTTTTTTCGAAAAAAAATTTATTTTTAATCTAAAAATTTAAAAATTAATACTTAAAAATTTGATTTGTATTTATATTCTGGCAAACAAGTACAGAATGCGCCTTTAAATTACCGAAATTAAATAAAAAATGTGTGTTGTGCGACCACACACACCAGATTACCCCCCCCCCGAGAAACACCTCTGGATTCGCCCTTGACCAGAGGGTAATTCCAGATACAAACTAAATTCTAGTCCATATTTTTAAAATAATTCGAATAACTAGGGATTAAAAAAAAACTACAGAATTTTTTTTGATGTTAGTATTTACCTAAAAATAGTAAATAAATCTTTTTTATATTTTCTGAGTTAGATTAAGATTTATAATAACAAAAAGCCATTCATTTTATATTCTCTTTTTTTTTTTCTTCCTTCTTTCTTTCTTCTTCTCTATTTTTAAGCAATAAATTAGAAATATATTACTTAAAAGTTTTTTTTTTTTTTTTTTTTTTTTTTTTACGCGATTTATGTTGAAATTTACGCGGATATTTTTCTATGAGATTTACGAGTGTATGAGTGAGTGAGTAAAAAAAAAATGAATTAGAAATAAAGTTCTTTATAATTGATATTAATATCATTTTGAGATTTATATATAGGGGGGAGGGAGAGGAGAGAGAGAGAAATGTAGAAGAAAAAAATGAACTGGAAGAATTTATTTTTTTTTCACGACAGGTTTTGAAAAAAAAAAAAAAAAAAAACCAAAATCCAAGGCTTTGACACTATCTTTGTCTCACTTAAACTGTAGGTCTATTTTCTTTCTCTTTCTGCCGCCTCCTTATACGGATATCGTATCTATAAATCTTTACTTGAATTGAATAGGACCGGTAAAAAATATATATATAACGAAATGTATACATTGACAACGGGGCGGGATGGGATTTTGACCCCTATTGTATCACGGAAACAATACCCAGTTCGGTCTAGATTCCTATGACAGATACCCACCCACCCACAAGTATGGATAAAAAATATTTTTAAAAATCTAAAAAAAAAAAACTTGTGAATTTATTTGTTAGTTAAAAAAATAAATCAATAAAAAATTGTCAATGAGAGTCGGTCATTGAATTAAGTTTTTTTTTCAACAGATAGTGAAAGAGTTCACTAGAATCCATGAAAACTGCAGCCAAATTTATTCATTTGAGTAAAAATGATTAAAAATGATCGAGGGATCCACACGCCCGCAGCAGGTCTGCATAATGAACCTTTAGGGACACACAGGGATACACACGCCCGCACCAGGAACACACAGGGATACACACGCCTGCACCAGAGACACATTTTTCTTCTAGTCACATCTACTGTGTGTGTCCCTGGTGCGGGCGTGTGTATCCCTGTGTGTCCCTGGTGTGGGCGTGTATATCTCTGTGTGTCCCTAAAGGTTCGCTATACAGACCTGCTGAAGGCGTGTGGATCCCTCGATCATTTTTACTCGGGAAACCGCTAGACTAGAGAAAGCCTTGAACTTAGGCAACCAAAACGCTTAGTTTTCGAAAATAATAAATTATTCCCTTTCATTACTATTAAAAAAATATGATTTATTCGATGCTATATGAGTTGATGCTGGTTACAGAGGATGTTAATCTGGGAGAAATAAAACAGGAAAAATTTTCAGGAACGCCTTATACTAGGCCTATATTTTGCAAATATTTCAGCCAGGCTATCCTTAGTGCAGGATATATCATGGTATAACTAGATAGATAATTAACTATATTAATTTTATAATTTACTTACTATAATTAACTAAGCGTTGACGCCTGACATCTTCAATCAGGGGCGTATATAAGGGGGGGGGGCCGAGGGGGCCCGGCCCCCCCCCCCCGAAATTTCCCAAACACATATACATATATAGGGATATACAGATATCAGTGCAACAAATTTTTCCGCAGGATGGACAACTTTGGTTCCGCAATATAAAAAAAATGTTCCGCAAAAAATTTCGTGTGAAAAAAGTAGTTTCTTAAAAAAAAATTTTCCTCAGAAAAATTTTTGAGTTCGGGCCCCCCCCCCCCCCCCGAAAAAAAATTTCTATATACGCCCCTGTCTTCAATGCAGGATATAGTTAATTATCTATCTAGTTATACCATGGAATATCCTGCACTGAGGTTGGCCAGGCTGAAATATTTGAAAAAATATAGTATAAGACTTTCCTGAAAATTTTTCCTGTTGATTTATGATTAATTATCTAGTTAAAAATAAATAAATATTCGGTAAAATTTGGAAAGACTAAAACCTGGAACCTGAAGCGGGATCTATACCTGTCATTCAAGAATTTTTCTACTTTATTTAAGAATATTCGACTAGTTTGATTTTTGAGATGTGTGCTCAAAAAAAAATCTAAAATAATCTACTTAAATTAGTTGAATTTTTTCTTCTAGTCAACTTTGACATTTGGCTCAGTAGGGCCCTCGGGGCATGGCATAGAGGTTAGCGTGCTAACCTCATATACCAAACGTCACGGGTTCGGACCCCAGACAGTCCGATGATTTTATTTAAGCCAATTGGATACCAAATGGCTTAAATAAGAATGCCTGGACCCCTATATGTATATTTATCAATAACGGATATCGTAAAAAGTCTTATATGGCCTGAGTTGCCGAAAAGACGGTGTGAATGTGTGTGTGAGTGTGAGTGTGAATGAGAAAAAAGTGTGAGTGTTAAAAAAAAAAAAAAACTTTGTCATCTGATTTCTCCTTTCATATTTATTTAGCTAATATGATATAAATTGCATTGTATCTTTTGTTAGAAGTGGAACACTGAATCTTGGAACCTGAAGCGGGATCTCTACCTGTCATTCAAGAATTCTACTTTATTTAATATTAGAACATAATTTCCTCTCTGAATAATTCACAATTAAATTGCTTGTTCAATAAAGAAAACTAAAAAAAAAAAATCCAAATACACATTTCGTAATAAAATTTATTTATCGATGTCAACATTCAATTATACGCTGAAAATTCATTTACCATAGTCATACCATATACAATCATCAATTGGAATTGGAATTTTTTTGTTTTTTGTTACGTTGATGAATATGAACAAATTAGCCTCGACAGTATCTCTATGTGTTAGTTATGTCTATTTTATACGTACTTTTTCATTGTTTATTTATATGAATGGTGATTTAAAAATAAACCAGACCCTCTCTCTCTCTCTCTCTCTCGTGTACAAAAGCAATATTATTGCAAGTTTGCTTAGTTTGGGACGTTATTGAAGCGAATCCCTCCCGGCTGTATTTTTACAATATCGATCACGGCTCGACGGCGTTTAACTTGAATAAACAACGAAAAGCAAAGGGCGCAAGCATAAACACGAGCTCATAGGTCCGAAAAGGGTGGAGAGCCCGATTTGCACTCCATATCCGGCATGCCGGGAATTCGGGACATTCAGCCGATAAAAGCACTTTAGTATCACGCCATAAAATTAACTTCGAATTTGTCTATTTTTACTATAGTTTGAATTATAGAATTAAAGCTATATTTTACTTTTAAAAAGAGTCATATTTTTAAAAAATCCCTCCTTTTGCTTAAGGGCGAACGGGAGCGAAGGTGTTACGCATGTTTTTCCCTCTAAGATGGCGTAGTGTGTCATAAAAAGTATACCCAAAAAATCAAGTAATTCAAAAATTTGCCAAGAGATGTCAGAATGGTAGCTAATAATATTTAATGTATTTGGTTGATTTTCATTGATCTTTTAACAATAAATACTTTATAAATGTTATTATATATTATGTATCTTTTATAAAAGCATAAAAATATATAAAGCCCAGGTATAGGCTAATACTATATCGGCTGTTAGACTAGCCTGCCATCTATTGCAAGAATGGAAGATTTTTAAATAAATCATCTAAGCTTATTTTAAAAATTTCTTAAATAATATGTGATTAATAATAACAATAAATTCATTTTTAAATTTAAAAAAAATTCAAGATTATTAAAGAAATTTATTTTTTCGAAAATCAAAAAAAAGGGCTTCTATAATTGAATAGTAGGCTGGGGTGAGTAGAGTAAAGGGGTTGGAGGCGAGGCTTCTATAAGTTGTAGATATTTTAAATAGCTTTAATTAAAAAAAAATTTGAGGTCGATAGCTTCAAAATTGTGGCCGCTGGAATCTCCCAAAATTAGCACCCCGAGACGCGAATCTTAATGTTTCCAACGGGTCTTTAAAACTCGTTTTCTTTGACTCTTTTTTTTTCCTTCAGTTTTTCATCCCACCTTTTTTTCATTAATTTTTGTCGAATAAAATGAAAACGTATTTAAATTCAGAACAAATTTATTTGTACGAATCATTATAGGAATATCTGTCCAATTAAAATCAACACCCTTTGATGAAGAAATGAGGTCATTTAGAAACCGTCCTTATTTATTCCATTTGATTGGTACCCAATTCAATTGAAATAAATGATGAATATCCCCTGAAAATTTTTAACAGTGTACAAATCTAATACATTACCGTTAAATAACAATAATAATAATTGCCTTTACAATTGATAAAGACAGTCACACAATAAAATTAATAAATAAAATGTGTCTATTTTATTTTAATTTAAAGCATTTTTTTTTACTTTGATTCGCTAATATGTCAAAAAATTATCTCAGTTCGATTCAGTAACCTTATTTTTCTTAACGAGGTTTTAACTACTGAATTTATAATTTAAATATGAAAGTAGAATTCAAATAATAAAAAGAAGTGAATTTGATTTTTTGGTAATTGGTTAATCGATAAAGTAGAAGCTCTATATCTCGTGCTCTAAATATCTTTTAATTAGCATATAATGGAATAATTAATTAGGCTTAATTTTTTTACATGCAAACTAATAAGAATTTTAAATATTAAAAAAAATATAGTCAACAAGTGTTCTTGAAAAATTAAAATATTTCTTAGTTGCATATATTTGAATTTTTTACGTAAAATAATTTAATCAAGATTTTATCGAATAAAAAAAAAAAAAAAAATAGAAAATGACGTTGCAAAATTTTTCTGTAGAAGAGTTATAATTTGAATAACTCAACAGTTGTTAAAAGTTAGAAGTAGCTGAAGTGTTGTTTAATTAATTTATTAAATTTCAAGTCACTGATGACTTCAGGCTTGAACCATCATCGGATAACACAAATAACCATTTTAACTATTAATAGGCCTATTATAATCAAACACTACTTTAATGGTTATTTGTGTTATCCGATGATGGTTCGAACCAGAAACGAAACATCATCAGTGATATGAAATAAATTAATGAAATAACACAGTCTTCTAAAAATTTTCTACTTTTTATCACTAAGATTTTACTTGAATTAGTGTCAAATTAAAATTTTAATAATTTGAGTAGAAAAATTTGATCGAGTCAAATTATCGTGTTTAAGTTGTCTTTAGGTATCTGTATGTATCAAAACAAGATTTTCAGCCGAAACCGAATTTCGGATTCAATTTTAATATCGGCCCAAACTTGTTTTAAACTTTTACTTAAAATTTCCTATATAAAATTAATTCTTATCATTTTACCTTTTTTTTTTTTAGTAAGCTTAAATTTTTCACCATCACTCAAATAATCACTCCATTTTTCATTCTCTGATGCGAAAATAATTCGATTTTTTTTTTTTTTTTTTTAGTGAAATTTCCATTTTTCCCTCTTGAAAATATCATTTGACCTTTTTTTTTTAAGAGTGAATTTCATTCGACTTTTTTTTTGTAGTATACGAGTCCCGTCCCATCTTTTCAAACTCAGGTTTCGGCTGGTTTTTGGCCGAAACAGAAACCGAAACTTCGGTCGGTTCCTAGTAGTTAGTTAATCTTTTACCTACCCACCATTTAAAAATAAATAGAATAAAAAAAAAAAAAAATGATTTTATTTAAATTGACTTAAAAAGAGAAAAATAATTTTATTTTTAAAATTGTTGAATATTTATGACTTAAAATAAAAGCGTGGTTCTTTCATTGATAGCTTAAGGAAATTTTTCTCTTCTTAGACCCTCAGAGCGCCCCACGCTTTTATTTTAAGTCATAAATATTCAACAATTTTAACAACAAAAATAAAATTATTTTTCTCTTTTAGTTTAATTTAAATTTTTTATTATATTTTATTTTAAACTTTTTAGTCTTTTGAATTAAAAAAGGAAAATTATTGGGAGGTCTTTTAAAAAATGGACTAATTCGCGTACGGCTTCAAATAAAGTAGGCCTACTACATTAGTTTGGTCTATTTTGATCTCTTATTACTATAATGTATTGTCATCTGAAATTACCCAGAATACGAACTTTCAGACCTCAAGCTCACCTGAAAGTATCTTAAAAATTGACTAAAAATTGGTGACCTTGAAAGAGCAAGTTAAATAAAAGTTTACAATTCTTAAATTTCCTGTTTTCATTTGAAATATATATTTTAGAAAATTGTTTTTCTAATCGATCAACTAACAACTATAGATTAAGATCTTATATTCACTAAATTTTTTTTTTATCAAAAATAATAAAATTCTCCTGGAACGATTAACTAATTCGTTCGCTTGTCGATGGGTTGACTTTAATTAATTTTAAATTTTAATGTCGGGGTGCGGGTTGGTTGATGCACATTCGTGTGTATGTGTGTGTGTGTGGCCCCATAACAAGGGTCACACGCAGAGCCATCAAAACATGGCTAATGAACGCCATTGCCTGAGCACACACAAGCATTTCATTATTCGCAAACAAATATGGATTTAATTACTCTTCAAAGTGAAATTCATTATCACCCATCTCAATTGGAGCTTTTATATTTTTATAAATATAATTTAACTTTTTTTTTTTGTTTATTTAGAGGAAGCGTAAAAAAATAAATATATATATATATAAACTTTTTTTTTTATTTTCATTTGGGATTTCGAAACTTTAAAATAAAAAAAGCTTTTAATTTTTTTTTTGTTTTGTACTGGACATGGAAAGCTTGTTAAAGGGTTAATATATGTGTGTATGTTAAAGCAAGGATTGATTTAAAAAATCTGGTAGGACAGTAACACAGCACACAACTTTCTCTTACCTTTGGTAATTGAAAGTTGTGTTTTGTGCTTGTCACACCAGTTTTTTTTTTGTGTCGACATATATTTAGTTTCTGGCAGTACATTAGAATACAAGTTATAATATTTATAAACATAGAAGAGGAGGCTATGGCTAAGCCTGCTAAGCTGAGGATTACGGAGTCCGAAGTCTCAACACGACTCGGGTTCGAATCCAGCTTGCGGCAAATAATTCAAACATCCTGCCGAAGTCTCCTCTTAGGGTAGGTAGGGGAATAGCCCCACCGTGGTATCACAAAGGGCCTAATTGGCCTAAGTGTGTTCCCTCTCTGGGAACGGCCACTTCAACCTAACCTAACCTATAAACATCGAAAAATATTTATATTTTGTTAATTTCTCATGTCTTTCCTATGAAGTACACGTACAAGAGTAAACTGTGCTTCCAACAATTTTGAGGGCAAATGAGAATATATATTTTAAAAGCAAAGATAATTGACTTTTGGATTTTAATCAAAAGCTTTAGAGGAATAGAACAAAACTCAAAAAATGTATCAGTACTAGTACTATTTGGCCGATTTTTTTCAAAATCTAAAAAGGAATTTAGTTTCTGGACTTAAAAATCTTTAAAAAAAAATTTAATTATTCTTAAAAAAAAGTAAAATTAATTTAAACAGAGAGAAAAGTTTCCCCTCAACGACTCCGTCCCCCGATTTTGATACGGATAAAAAAAAAGATCAAATTAAATCAATGTGAATAAAAGGATTTAAAATCCGAGGATCCAATTTAGGATCTAGATTTAGATCAGATTGAGGATCTGGTCTTTCCACTTGTCGGATCTGCTGATTAATTCGGGATCCTATTTTACTGACTTTTGCCGATCTCTGGAGTCGATTGATTTATTTTGTCTGTATTTACTCGAGTAAAAATTATTTAAAATGATCAAGGGATATAAACGCCCGCAACAGGTCTGCATAGTGAACCTTGACACTCAGGGATACACACGTCCACACCAGGGACACACGCCGAAGATTCAAAGTGATCAGAAGAAAAATGTGTCCCTGGTGTGGACGTGTGTATCCCTGTGTGTCCCTCAAGGTTCACTATGCAGACCTGCTGTGGGCGTGTGTATCCCTCGATCATTTTTATTCATTTTTACTCGAGTACTTAAGTTTAATATCAATTTCATAAAATAATACTGATTATGTTTTATATCAGTATTTCTCACACTAATTGTAGCTGCGACACACATTTAGAAAGTTGAAAATTTCGCGACATTCTAAAAGTACAAATAGTAGGCCTACTGTATAGTCCTAGAGTTTGCAAATGTAATAGGCTTATTATATCTGAAAACAGCAAAAAAGAATATGCTTTTTATTCAAGTGGATGCGCTTTTTATAGACCGAAACTCCTCAAACTACGCTGATTTTTCGGCAAGGGTGTAGGAAGGGAAAAACAAAAAATAAAATTAAGCTTCAATCAATAATTTCTTCAATGAATTTCAATACCGGTATCAATTTTTTATAGATTATTATTAAAGGAAATTTGCTTTCAGAAAAAATTCTGGATTACTGGATAGTTAAAAGACTTGCTATTAATAATCCCTATATAATAATATGATATTAAATTAGAAGTTATTAAAAGACTAGTTAGTCACAGTAAATTTATAATTTAACTAATTAAATGTGAGTTTTATATTTAAATTGTCTCTGAAATAGAACCATCTTACTTCGAATTTATTTCTTGTTCATAAAATGTGAATAATTTCTAAAATAGCAAAAATTTCGTAAAGACCTATTCTATTTATATATAATAAATCCTTGGCTTGAAGTATGGAAAGAAAAAAATTTTTCTTCCATTGAAAATTCACATTCAGCTCAACATATCTAGAGATTAGATTGATTATTATTATATTAATATATGTATAATGCAAATTTTTTAAAAATTTGATTATTTTTATTTTTAATAGTAATTTACCCATTTTGTAATTCGTTGATAATTTCTATTTGGTGTGTTACGCGTTCTGAAGCGGATCAAGTGGATGTCCGGCTGACCGAGCGTTGCCAGGCGGCGGTGGCAACGACGACGGCGCCCTTGCCTAGTAACGCATGCGCAATTTATTTAATACGCATGCGCGTTGTCAAGGCGACGGCACCCCCATCCCTTAAGCACGTACGATTCGTCAAAGAGTATTGATACCGCCCGCCCCCACACTACCAACCCCTTCGATCGCCATTCCTCTTGGCATTTAATATTAGCTTGGCTTTGATTTTTACTCTCTCTCTCTCTCTCTCTCGCTCTGCAGGGAGGCTTAATGACTCTTTTATTATTCTTTTATTATTGCATTATGTGTTGTTGAGCAAGTCCAAACTAACATGCTTCCGATTTATCTCTCTTGTATTATTTTTCGAATTCTGTTAGAGTTAGTTGAAAACTAAAACAGTTTAATAGAAAGTTAAAAAATAAAAATATCATTAAAGTTGTTCAGATAATTTAAATTAATATTTAGGGATATGGTAATCTTTTAGAATAGAAAAATAATTGTTTTAATAAGGATGTAGACTTAAAATTCTGAATAATTTTTTTTCTTTGTCATGGTTTACCGTCATGGGCGTAGCCAGGGGGAGGCAGGGGGGGCCATTGACCCTAAAAAAAAAAAAAAAAAAATTTTTTTTATTAAATTTTTTTTTTTTTAAAAAAAATTAATAATTATTTTTTTATATTTATAAAAACCCCCCCCCCCCCCCCCTAACGAGGGTCCCCCTAACAAGATCTCTCTACCCCCATGTTTCCGTGATTGATTTGTCGATAATATGAACCATAATATTAATATTTCTTCATAGAAGTTCATTTGTTTTATAATTAAATTAAATTGATTAATAAAACTCCATTAATAAAGTATTTTTTGAAATGAAAAGAGAAAAAGTACCATTCTTAGCACTTGCTAGCCATTTTAGTGTTGACTAGCTATGATTGAAGATAAAACATTAGAAATGAACTAAATTTAGGATGCACAGTAGTTTTGAGGAATTAATAAATATTTATTTAACCTTAGTCGCCATTTTCACACTGAATATTTTGACTTTTTTAATTTGAGAATTTTCTCACTAGAATTAGGAAGTTTAGCAAACTTATTCCCATCCTTAAAATTTTATCATTTTTTTTACTTTTGACTATTGAGGCGGTTTAAGGGGCGAGTCTGGAAAAACCTTTAGCCGATTCAGAAACTGGTTACTCTAGGCGGCAAGAGATGGCGACTAAAAGTCCATTTCATTTGAAAGGTTTCAGCAAATTAATTAAAGGCAAAAAACTAATTATTCTTTAATACACTGATTACTAATATAATCTCTATATAATTATCTATAAGATATACCTGGTAGACCAAATTTTTTAAAAATATCTTTTATTTAATGTGATTAATCTAAAAAAAAAAATTTGAGGTCGATAGCACCAAAATTATGGCCCCTGGAACCTCTCAAAATCAGCACCTCGAGACGCGCATCTTAACATATTTATTATTTTATTTTATCGATGGCTTCCGAAGGATGCCCCACATGCCCTGGACCACCCGCCCGAGGCTTTACCGCGCTTGGTATTGCTTGACTGCAATGATTGCTCTAAATACCATGCCCACCGGCTTCATTATTAACGAACTAAATGAATATAAATTTGAAAAAATTCATTTTCTTTTTAATTATGAGTTTTATACTCATAATTTTTCATTCAATTTTTTGGAAAAGGATAAATAAGGCAAAAAGAAGGCGTTTTCTAACTTGAGTTATTAATTTTCTTATTTCGCACAGCTGAGATGCGAGCAAAGTCTGACAATTGAAACAAACCAGCAACTTTATATTTTGAACTAATCTTACGTCTAGAAATGAAAAATCTCATTAAATTCTCATTATATTTTAATAAGAATAATATTTTTCACTAGTTCTAAATTACTTTGATTTAAAACGAATCTTTATAATCATATAATGTCATCTAAAAATAAAAAGTGCATGCAAAATGCAAGGGGTGTTGTTTTTATTCACCTACCTCATATGAAAAGATTTGTGTGAGTCGCATTTTCAAAATTAATCCTACTTGTCTGATTTGGACATTATATTTATAATATCTCGCTTGTTAATGTGTTTTAACACGCACGGTAGAGAGATCATACACAAAGTACACGCAGGTCATTAAGCAAAAAAAAAAAAATCTATTGAGTGAAATGTTTCAGGAGAAAAAACAAAACAACAAAAGAGTTTTTTTTATTAAAAGTGATTGATAAAATACATCAAAAAGATTTCTATTATTCAGAAATAAGCAAAATTTGAGAAGAAAGGGTTTAATATATGACTGAGAAAGATTGGATGGTGAAAAAATTTGGTGTGACTGATGGCAATTTTACTAACTATCAATTGAAATTGCTAAAAAAAATATTTTTTTACTTTTGCTTAACTAAGTATATATGTTAATATGATTACAGTAATAAATATTTATTAGCCTATATGAATTTTCTTCACGTGTTTGTATGTGATATAGAGTAGGCTTTTTTAAATTTCTTATTTATATATACGTTAATATATTGAGAGAAAGTATTGCATTCATATCAAAAATGCCAAGTCGAGTTTTAATGGAAATACATATTTTGATGGTGTCCCACAAAAGTGGGTCCCGCAAAATGACCTTTGATTTTAATGGAAATACATGTTTAAGGAAATGAACTACTACAATGAAATTTTATATTTAAGTTAGGCCCTCTCCCGGACAGTTTTTTGAACAAAATATGCCAAAGAGTACTTGTACTTTACTGAGATACTTTTTCAGTTTTTTTTTCGAATTTCTCAAAATTCTGGTACAATTTTGATTTAAATTCATAAATCAATTATTTTAAATATGCTCTTTAAAATGTATAATCATATTTTGTGCTCAAAATTGTTTGAGTACACTTATGCTTCATATAAAAGATAAGGGAAGATGATAACAAAATATAAATTTTACATCTTAAATTCTATTTAGACCCCTATTGCCTCTGTTAAAGGGTAATAAAGAAAAAAAAACATCTTAAATTCTAATGAACTGCCGGAAATTTCTTCCCCAAAACCTACTTTAAAGTCTAATCTCAACAGGCATCTTCTCAGTTCCCGCAGTTGAGTTCCCCTTTTATCTTTCTCCTTTATTTATTTAATTTAAACTATATTCTTCCTGGCTGCATGTGACCACTGGTCATTATAGGTCTTCGGACCTTAAGCACCCAATCCAAAAAAAAAAAAAAAAAAAAACTAAATATATGTCTACTCAAAAAATTTGGCGTGAAAGCACAGAACACAACTTTCCACTACTGAAGTTATGTGCTGTACTAACAATTACACATCTTTTTCCCAAATTGTTTAATATTAATATAATCCACCTAATGATGTGTCATGAAAGAGAAAAAAAGAGAAAATAAAAAAAAAAGCGGGGAAGGTTGATTTTGCGCTTCTCTATTCCCGATTTAATGAGAAATTTGCGATGTCGCTCTATATGGTCTTCAATTAGGTGACGTATTACATGTCGGTGGGGGACTCGAATGCCACCCCCACCCCCCCCCTCGCCATCACCACCTCTCTCTCACTATCCCTACAATCAATTCACGGGTAATTCGATTTCTGTTTGTATGTGTGTGCATGGGTATTTTTACTCAAGCCCGCCTGGCACGCACAAACAGCAATCAAGTGTGTGTATATGTGTGTAGGCCCTTCAAAAAAAAGAGGGGGAGGATACCGTGCAAATGACATTGAAATGCAATTAACCACTTTTATAGAGTAGATCGATGTCCACTCTTTTTTTTTTTTTTTTTTTGAAAAACTCAAAATAATATTCGTAACGAATTGCAAGCCTTAAAGGGTATAGGCGAATTGAAATGGATTAGTCTGGAAATATGTCCCCTCCCCCACATTCACTAATACCAGCATCACAGCCAACACCAACATTGGGAGACACGCGCCTGCTGCATTCTCATATTGAATATTCATGGACCGTTCAGTTCGTTCCGATGTTTGATGCACCCTTGGAAACAACGTCTTTCTTGCTTATGCGATTAATAATAACAAACAGAGAACCCTCAGTGAAAAAAAAGAGAAAAAAAAATTAAAAATATAATTAAATTTACTTAATTTAAGCCGATTAAGTCACTACACTTTAATTTTAAATAAGAAATCACTCAGGTGTTCAAACCATTAAAGCGTACTACCTCTATTCTTGGAAAATCATCAGGCCCTGAGACTGGCCGGCTTAATTTTACTCGAATTATCAACATAAACTTTAGGAAAATTCTCTATTTTAGCCCCCCCCTCACTTATAATAAGCAGATCATTAACACCCCCCTCCTATCTTATGTAAAAATTTTCATTTTCTTCTAAAGGACGGGGGGAGGGGGAGGTTTATTATTATTATTTTTTGAAATTCCTCCTTTATTTACCCAAGATGCTTTCTTGCACGAAGACACACACCTCAAACCCAACCGTCCTCTAGCCGTAGCCATCTACCGGCAGTCAGTGAAGCTACATTATTTTCTATCTCTAACTCCTCCTCCTGCGATCATTTAAACGAGCTAATCAGTGGCGTCATTTCAACTTTTTCTTGGGGGAGGCAAATTTTTTCTTGGGGGCAAACATTTTTTTCTTAAAATTTACTTACAAATTGGTACTCAAATTTGGCCAAAACATATTTAATTTTATTTAAATTGAGGTGTATAGCTTGATAATATGATTTATTTAAGGATCAGGAAATCTCCAATGAACAAATCGCGAGCTGAATCTGTTGTGGTTCAATTTTTATTTAAGTATAAAGTGCCAGGGCCAACGTTTCGGTTGCATATAGGACCATCATCAGGGCTAAAAATATAACAGACAAAATTAAACATTAATCACAAATTCTTTCTAATTGCCCCATTACATAATTTATTCAATAATCATTATTTTTATTAAATATTTAATTTTATTAATTGTTTAATTTTGTACCATTTTGTATACTCGTAGATGTATTTTGGAGTAATTTTATTTAGAATAATATAAAATTTTATAAAATTCAGAGCCTTTGGGGCGGAGGGGCAAATGCTCCCCTGCCCCCCCCCCCAAATGACGCCTACTGGGGCTAATCTTTATTTCTGGTTTCTCCCAGGTTCTTTTTGGTCTTACATTTTTTAAAATTTAGAAGATTCTGGGATGGAGGTTTTCTTTAATACAATTAATTAATTATTCTTCTATACTATGGAAGATGATCTATATATTTTGAGGAGGAACTCACTCAGTACCGGCGTGTAGCCTACTCCTTTCGAAGAAAGAAAGAGAATCTTTCTAATTAAGTTCTAATTAAATTAGTTTGACCGTTTTAAAATACTTACGTAAGCACCTCCCCCTCCCCTGCCTATAAAAGCAAGCAAATGTGTTACCCCCTAAGATGCTTTCTAAAGAATAGAAAAAATTAATTTTAAAACAAAAATTTATTTTTTACACCTTCTTAAAGTTGTTAAATTTTATTAACAACAATCTCTGATCTTTAGAGGCGGATTTTTTTCTAAAAAAAATTCTAAACAGATAAAAATGGAATCATATGATGGGTTGTCATCGAGAGGCCATAAATGATGAGTAGCTCAACTCCACTCAGAGAAGAGACAAATCGCTCAATTGCTGCTCTCTCCGTGCGCTGGCATAAAAATATTTATTTACCTGTTTACTCATAGATACATTTTTATACATGGGATTTTTATTGAATAGTTCGAAAATCTCTTTATAAACAGAGTATGAATATTTATAGAATGGGTTTGTGAATAAATAAAAAAAAATCATCGAATTTATTTGAATCATAAAAAATTAATAGAATTTTTTTTTTCTTGTAGCATCAATATTATAACAAGATATCGCCTTAAATTATAAAACATATGAAACAACAATATAAAACATATTCACTCGTTAAAGAGTTTGTATTCAAACTTACAAGTTAGTATAACTTATATTTCAAAGCAGGATCGTAGCCAGGGCAGGGGAAATCTAAAAATAAATAAACAAAAATCTGGTGTGACTGGTCGAACAGCACACACTTACCTTCGGTAATCGAAAGTTGTGTTACCTTTTTTTTTTTGGCAAAAAGTTAAAGTAGTTTGACCGTTTTAAACTACTTACGTAAGCAACTCCCCCCCCTCCTACCTCCTAATATGCTTGAAGCCTAAAGAATAGAAAAAATTAATTTTAAAACAAAAATTACTCTTACCTTCGGTAATCGAAAGTTGTGTCCTGTGCTTGTCACACTAGATTTCTTGTGTCGAGATCACAGAATATATATATATATATTATAATATATATAAACAGAGAGCGTACTCAATGTTAATTTCTGGTTTTTGTCTGCCATTTGGGTCGCACAATCAGAACGCAGAGAATTTGCGCTAAATTCAAACTAGATTAAAATCAAATTTTAGCCGCTAAATTTAAAATTATGTATTTCGTGTAAATATATATTAGGAATCGACCGAAGTTACAGTTTCGGCCAGTTTCGGCTTTAGTTTAGGATTCGGCCAAAAACAAGCCGAAACTTTCGGCCGGCTGAAACCTGAGTTTGAAAAGAAGGGATAAATAAGACTCGTATACCAAAAAAAAAAAGTCGAATGAGATTTGCACCTAAAAAAAAAGGGCAAATGATTTTCGCAAGAGGGAAAAATGGAGTGATTGTGTCTCATCAAAAGGAAAATTTACTAAAAAAAGATAAAATAATATGAATTTTGTATAAGGAAATTTTAAGAAACAGTTCAAAACAAGTTTCGGTTTCGGTTACGGCTGAAAATCTTGTTTCGGTAGGGCCAGATATAGAAGGCCGTGATGGCCTGAGGCTTTTTAGGGGTATGAATTTTATTTAATAAATTTTCTTATTGTTAGATACAAAATAGCCTACCGATGGCTATCTGGGGACGTTCCACACGCTGATTATTCTGGGTTACGAATTCCGAACTTTCGCCGTGCTTTTTTTATATTTATATAATAAGTTTATTATATAAATTTAGAAGAAAAAAAATATTTTCTATGAATGATTTGATATAAATAAATTATTTTAAAGAAGAACTTTTCAAGTAGTGAGTGTCGTAAGAAAGCAGAGGCCCTATAGAAACGTACGAAATCTAGAAACGCAACCCACTTGTAATATATATAAAATAACAGAAAGGGATTTATTTAAAATAGGTGTGTGAGGGTGTGTGTGTGTGTGTGTGTGTGTGTGTGTGTGAAGGGCGGGGGCGGATAAAAGCGGTTGGGTTTGTTTTGCTGGCGCCTGCTTGGAGGCCGCGTGCAGCGGAGCGTGGGCGGCGGTGCAGCGGCGTGCAGCACCGTCACATGAATATTCATGTAAAGGGACGCAAGCGTGACAAATAGCGGCGCTAATGCCGCCCGATGGATCTGCGCGCCCCTAAGGGTTCCCTGCTTGCCTGCCTCGCTCGTTGGTTGCCCCTGCCTCCTCTCGCTCTCTCTCTCTCAACCCTCTCTTTTATATATATATTATTGTATTGTCTGATCATTCATTCATCCCCTTCAAAAGGTCTAAATCGTCTAGTTAAACAACACGCTAAATTTTGCTGATATTAAAAAAAAAAAGTTTAGAAAACCCTATATAATTAGATTGATGAATATTTCTCTGTTAGTTGGATTTATAGGAATTTTAGTCAAAAAAAAAATATTTTAAGAATAACTCCGTTTAATGTAAATATTTCTATGTTAATGAGATGATATCCTCAATAGAATAATTATGGATAGAATGTAATTAATTGATTATTTGTATGAATTTTAACAATAACAAATTAGAATATAGCAGGCTAATAATTAATTAGATTTTTTAAGCATCTGAAGCCACATTAGACCTGTCACTATTTTATTTAAAAAAAAAAAAACATTTTCCCCCCCCCCCCCCCCAGGGGGGGCCCCCCCCCCCCCTCCCCCTTCCTTTTATTTTAACTGATTGAATCGGCCACCTTCCACAAGAAGCAAGACTTCAACTTCTACACTGTAGCCTTGCCTTAGTTATTAATTATATTCTATCCAGTGTAGTTTTACTGAACATGATATCATCCCACTGACTCCAAAATATAAAGTCCTTAAAATAAACTATTTGTACTATCTTACCTTCAATTAACTGAATCACTAAACGCCTCAATTCTTGCTCAGGGGCCCACATCTTGTTAGCCTACGAGCTTCTCGAGCTGGGACTGGCAGTCCTTCTGTTCTTTACATGCCTGTCCCTTCTATATTTTCAGCGTGACGGACCGGCCTGTTCCATTTCTTCCGGTCGCGAAAAATCCATTCCGCCGACCCCGCACTACGGAATAAGGCTAGGAAAAAAGAAGAAGACTAAACGCCTCAATTTGGACTTAACGAGGTTTTTATTTAATATTATTTGCGAGTAAATTTTTTTGCAGATGGATCAAATGATACCTGATAGGAGATCTCCAGACTAGCTGTAGGCTTACTTTGAACAAAATCAATGGACTTTGGACCATCTCTATTGAGGACCAGAAGCATTTGATCCACCAGCCAAAAAGTAAACTAATAATTGTTTCTTCGTGATGGAATTTCACAAAAGATATTTACAAGGTTTCGATTGATATCCCTTAATTTTGAAAAAAAAAAAAAAAAATATGAATTATTTATAGTTTTTTATTTTATTTTTTATTTGTTTAAGGTTTTTTTCATCATCTAAGGCCATTAAGGCCCCATCTTATTTCAAATGATTGATAGTCAATTCAAATAAATAAATTTTTCTCGCTTGAGACGGGAAGCGAACCCGGGACCCCAGAGCCATGAGAAGATAGTGTCTTCACTCTGAGCCACGGATCACGGGCAATAGAGCGTTCTTATATTCCAAAAATCTAAAGCATTTGGCTTGAATAGGATCAAAATATCTTTTTGAATTTCTTTTAAAAATTTATAAAAAACTGTGACCGGCTGTCTTCATTTTCAATTTGTCAATTTTTGGTATAGGCCCTATATAGAGTAAGTTTGATGGTCCTAATATCTGTTTATCTCTTGATTTAAAGTTGATTTTTAAAAACACTGTGTAAACAGGTCATAAAATTAATAATTTACTTCTGAAATTTAGAAATAGACTTGGATCAAAATTCATCATCAAAAAAAAAAAAAACACCTTAAATTTATTTACTCTGAGACTATATAAATTTCATTTGATTACAAGACCCCCTTTTTTTGGAGATAATAATTATTAATTACGATACAGACAAACGGAAATTTATTTTTAACTAATAAAAGTAAATCTCATCTCTCTTCCCTCTTCGTCCCCTTTGACCAATGGATATTGTTAGATCCGACATAGATCAACGTTGACATCGATTAGCAAGGGAATGTCATTTCCGACACAACACCAACAACCACCCTAACGAGATTTTCACCACACCAAAAAGAAAAAGATCCTCCCCTCTCTTGGTTTTCTTTTATACTAGAAAACAAATGAGAATAATATATAAATTTTTTGGGTTGGGGGACCATGGTTAATTGAATCACAAGTCAGTTCGTTCTCTCCCTCAAATGTAGTTGGGGGGGGGGTCCAATGTATATATCATAAAGATTTCACCCCAGCTAGAGCATAACCTTGTTACTGAGGCGTCACAGCGCGTCACAACCCTCGAAAAGTCGCGTCGTCGATCGGGTGGAAGCTGATTCTTTTTAGATAGAGATCTCTTTTTTTTATTATCAAAAAGAAAAAAATATATATATAATTCTTAATGAATCACCACAAGATCTGTTTGCTATTAAAATTAAATAAAAAACAGCGGAAGCCCGATTATTCGTATTTCCCGCTAATTCGAACAAACACGCCGGTCTCCAGAGAAAATTCCGATAAGGCTCTATTCACACGGGGATACTCAAATCTCCGAGCAACTAGGATACTGGTTAGCGAAGCGACTCGACATGTGTAATCCAATGGCGCCATTCACACGGGGAAACTCCAGTCGCCGATACTCGGCGACTGCGCGACTCAGTTGCCAAGAGACTGGACATGCAGGTCTCCAAGCTACTCAGTCGCCTGGTTTCCTCGATACTTTCCAAAAAAAATGCGCGAAAAAGAAATAAATCTGAAGCTAGTGAAGGAAATTGAACAATTTTGATTGAGTGGGACGACAGGGTAAATGTTTTACATAAAAAAAGAATTTTAGAAAAATGTTTATATAAAAAGATATTTAAATAGGAAGAATGAATGAGCAAGCAGCTAGTTATATTTCAATTTATTAATAAACCAGGGCGTTTCTGTCCTATATGGGACCATCTTCAGGGCCAGGTTAATGTCTAAAAATATATATAATCCTCACCAAGTTATATTGGGCATACACAATTATACGTTGCTTAATCATGCCTCAAATTTTATTATTGTCGTACCATGAACAGAGAGTGAATGTCATTTCCTAGTGATATTAATAAATATTTTTCATACATTGAATACAATTTTCTAATCAAATGTATGTGAATAGTTTAAATTTAAAATTTTAATGTTTAGCAAAAATAAAGATAAAAAAATTGAGTAATAACCCAAATATCTATTTGTTTAAAATTATTTTTTAATTATAAACAAATAATCGAGTGTTTTATTTAATTAATTAATTAATTAATTTTTTTATAGCAAAGGTTTTTGGTTTTTTAATTTAAGGTCTTGGAGGCCATATTTATTCAAAATGAAGAAAGCAAGTTAAAAACATAACCAAATACAAACTATACAAAATTTTATTAACAATATCAGAGTAATTATTAAGAATAACTTTTTGTCCCTTCAAATATTGATGTTTAAAATTTGGAGGGAACTGAGTATGTTGATAGGATACTCGCGATTTAAGTAGCGGCCGTGTGAATATGACAGGCAACTACAGTCTCGAAGCTACCAGTCTCGAGTCTACTAGTCGACAAGTATCCGAGATTTGAGTATCCCCGTGTGAATAGAGCCTAACTGGTATAAAAACAATGTATTTCAGTCTCCTCGGTAATTATTTTTATGCTCGAGGTCACTTAAAACGTCTTATAATTCGTATTTCCTGCTCGTTAATTCATACTGTTTTCAAGAGGGGAAGAAGATTGAGTTTCCCCTACATTTTTCTTTTTTTTCTACAGTTCTCTCTCCTGTCCATTCGTCACTCCTGGTGACCACACATCATATACATAAAATTTGGATATTTCCTCGTTAAAAATTCTGTGTAAATTTAACGCCATCTATGATCATTTTTAATCTTGTTTTCCTGATAATTGGTATTCCCGATAATTCGTACCAAACATCAGTCCCGTGACGATACGAATTAACGGAATTCTACTGTATATTTAAAGTGAAAATTTTTTTCTTATAAAATTTTATTAATTTCTCTCTCATTTTTATTCAAGGGAAATTTACAATTATTATTTTAACTGTAGATTTGCCCCCGGGTGTGGCATAGTAGGTAGCGTGTCTACCTCCTATACCAAACGTCGCGGGTTCGGACCCAGGCAGTCCGATGATTTTATTTAAGCCATTTGGATACCAGATGGCTTAAATAGAAATGCCTGAACGCACAATAGATAATATATATTACAACGGTTATCGTCAAAGTCTTAAATGGCCTAAGTTGCCGAAAAGACTGTGTGAATGTGTGTGTGAGTGTGAGTGTGAATGAGAAAAAACGTGAATGTTTAAAAAAAAAAAAAAAAACTGTAGATTTAAAGTAATTGACTACAATATGAAATTTAATTGTTTTATTTTTTTTCCCCTATTCTATTGAGTGAGTGTAAACTGAATACACACTTGCTTTGTTTTATATTTGAAATTTTACTTCTAAGATAAATGCAATCTTTATATATTTCATATTTACTTTATATATTTCACACTTTTTTTTTTTTTTTTGCTTTGTAAATATACAAAGTAGAGAGTTTTGTCACCTGTTGTTTGCTGACAATTCTTGTAACGGCCATTACTTAATATTCATATATTCTCTCTCTCTCTCCCCTCCCTCCTCCTCTCTTTTATTCATGCTTTGGATACTTGAATTTTCTTTCTTCAGATTCTTTAATTTTCTTATAATTTTAAAAAAAAAAATGCTTCAGAATCATATTTTCTTGAGAATATCTGAATGCATCTCTTATCTGATGGAACGCTAGTAATCCTAGCTATGTATGGCATTTTTTCACTTTCAGTCTTTATTTATATAGAGTGTAAAAAAATATTTTTATTGTTTTATCAAAAATATTTGAAAATGCTCCTCTACTCATGGAGAAACCACAAAGAGGTGCAAGTTGTGACTGTAGATCTTTAGTTAAGGAAGTATGGAGGCAGAGGCAGCCTTTAGTCACAGCAGCTGGAAATGTTTGGGTGCATTTATTATGAAGATGGTACATAATAAATGCATCCAAACATTTCAGTTGATTGGTAAAGCATTCAGAGCATTTTTTCTTGGCTGCCTCTGCCTCCATACTTCCTTCATTAAACCACGAAAAGTGCTGACATAGCATTTTTTTTCTATGCCAATATTCCCCTGTAAGCTGCCAGCTTCTTCTCCTTCATTTATTAATATATAATTTGCTAGATCCTTAATTAGGGAATAATCAAGGACGAGTTTTTTAAAATGCTTTATACCCGTATAAGAAAAGGAAATTCGTACTACCTTTAAACGTCATATGCCGTACTTAATCGTTTTCCTTGCCCTTTTTTTCTGGGTGCATAAGACGAGCCTTGGCTCAGAGGTAAAGCATTAGCTTCTGGTGCTAGAGGTCGAGGGTTCGCATCTAGTAAAAATTTGTTTCAATTGAATTAGCTATCAATCATTTGATGGGGATGGGGTCTAAATGGCCTCAGATTCGAAAAACCTTAAAAAAGAAAAATAAATATTCATTTTCACCCCATATTTATTTTATTTTTTTAAATGTATTGCATTTCAACTTATTGATAGCCAATTAAATTGAAATAAATTTGTGTCGTATATATGACACAAATTTGCATCCCTTCTCATGCCGGTATGAGAAGGGCACAGAGGAGCACAAGAGGCGGATTCTCTACCACGGTCCTATGACCCAAGTAATTTTACTTACACTTTATTTCTCATAATAGTTTTTTTTTTAACATCTTTTTCTACATCAAAGGCCATTTAGACTCCCTTCCTTTTTATTTAGATAGCCAATATTCAATTGGAATTTTTGTTATTTGATAAGGGACAAAAAAACAAACAAACGCTAATTAAAACTTAATATAGATTGATTAAAAAATGTGTCTATAATTTTCTTAATTATTTTAATGTATTATTAAATCAGTTAACTATTAATCAATTTAAATAAAAAATTATTAAGTAGGTATTTTATTACAATTCTTTCTGATAAAATCTGCTAAAATATGTATAATTTATGCGCCCTCTTTGACGTCATCAGAATGTAATATAACCCTCAATTTTTTGTTGCAGGTCTTTGGTCTTGCGGGCCTCCCAATGGTAAGCGCTTCTGCCTCTGATTATCTCACAAATTAGGCTATATAAATTCATAATTTTATTAGTTTCTTAATTTTAATTATACTTGTAAAGTGGAAATGTTTGTGTGTGTGATATTTCAGATGTTTTTTTTTTTTTTTTTCATTTATTAATTCACATTTCACAGCAATTCGTGTAATTATTTTACGATTTGAATTCATTTTCTAATTTTTTTTTTTCTCTTAATAATAATCAAGTAGTAAGTGCCGGTGCTGTTGCTTAAATTAAACCTAATTTGTCTAATTACTTATTTTCTATCCTAGCCTTTTGAATTTTTAACTAGTTAATAGTTTTTTTTCCTCCTGGAAACATTTTTTTTTACTACTAAATTATTATTCAGAATAAAATAATCAATGGGATGATACGACAGACTGTTAACATGCAATATAATTTTTGTTATTGATAACGAATCATTGTTATCAAAATTTTTATAACTCAAAAACTATTGAAAAATTTTCAAATCTGCTTTTTGAAATTTTTTTTCTCATCAGCATATTTAGAAATAAAAAAAAAAAATTTTCATAAAATTTCCAAAATTAATTTGGTGGCCTACCATATGGATGAAGATAGGCGGAAACGCCCAAGGGCAATGGTATAAGTCTTATAGTGTATGTCTATTTGAAAATTGGTGTTATAATATTTTAATTTATAAGTAATGATTCCTTTTTCGATCTTATACAGTAATTTCCTCCCTCCCCCTTCTAGAATTTTAAATTTTTTTTTTTAGACAGAATGAATTTCTCACTCTTCCATTAGTTATTTAGATAATTAGAAAAAAAAAATCAAGAAGGTATTTACCTTCAATAAGGTCCTTCCCATCGCCCTCATTGTTCTATTTTTTTTTTCGTTTTTTCAATTTCAAATTCTAAAATTTTTTACTCTTTAATTAATCATATGAGAGTAGAATCATTAAAATATAATTTGTAACAAAAATTATTTTAACATTTTCTTCATTAAGATAAGAGTATGTGTACGTCAAAAAAATTTTTTTTTAATTAATGATCTTTTTTTTAAATTGTGAAAAATAATTTACTTCCATAAGATTAATATTTCCTTCTTTTTCTATCGAGTTTAACGAAATTTTATTGGCCTTGGAAATAACGTAGGATTCGTTTTTTTTTATTATTTATTTTTCGGCCATTAGCATTTTAACCATTCGGCCCCAATACAAAAAATATACATATTAAAATTAGATTATACAAAAAGGATTATACATAACATAGAATTTTTGTATTGACACAATTTGAGGACATAAATAATTTTTTTTTTTTTTGTTATTTTTACTTTCTCTTAATTTTGGTGTTTTAATTTTCATGTTTTACAATTTTTTGACTTTGAGGAATAGAGACTCCTCAAATGATTTGCCATTTGACTTATTATTATTTGAAATTCCTATCGGTATCCCTGTTTATTTATCCGAGGTGCAGGGGGCTCGCTGGTGTAGTGAGCTAAGGTGTCGGCTTCTACAAAGAAGATCCCTGTTCAAATCCTTGGCGTGCGGGATTTTTCATTAAATAAAAATATTTATTTAATGTAAACAAATCCTCAAGCAGGCACTGGATTGGAATATAGGATCTTACCACAATAGCGCCCAGGCAACTCTTCGAGGAGAGGGAGTTGCTGTGTCCCGTCCTGTGGAAGGGACGTAAAGAAGGTTCCCTCTCAGTGATGCATTCTTCGAAAGGAGTAGGCTACACGCCGGTGTTGAGGGAGTCCCTCCTCAAACTAGGACATAGTGGCGTAACGTACTCCCCCGCAGACCCCGCAATGCGGGGGGGGGGGCGGACCTTGGGGGGCCCATGGGCCGGGCCGGGCTAAAAAACTGTATCTCCTCAAGGCTCCGGTAAAAACGGAAAAATTTAGATAAAAAAAATTAATTAAAATTTGTCTTTGAAAGGGCCCGGGCCCACAGGGTTCAGGGATATACTGTATTTTAAAAATATTTTTTGTAAGGTCTAATAATGGGGCCCGATATAAAGGTTTGCAGGGGGGCCCAGCTAAAAAACGTTACGCTACTGCTATGACATTCTCCATAGCATAGAAGAAGTTGGATATAAAGAACGCAGGAGGAGGAGTTAGAGATAGGAAATGATGTAAATTCACGGGGTGCCGGTGGATGGCTACGGCCAGAGGCCGGTTGGGTTTGAGGTGTGTGCACCTCGGGTAAATAAACGGGGATCCCGATAGGAATTCCAAAATAATAAAAAAATAATTATCCGAGGTGCTTTCGTGCACGAAGACACACATACCCCAAACCTAACCGGCCTCTGGCCGTAGCCTTCTACCGTCCATGAAATTTATTTATTAATTAATAAGTGAAGGAACACTACGAGCTTCCTGAAATTCTGACATTTCTATCATCACTTTTTCTCTTCTTCCTGCTAAACATTAATAAAAACATTAATATCTAGTTACTAAATGTAAATAGGTACATATAGTAGCGAATAGTGTGTTTTTATTATATAAGTCGTTATAATTTGAAAGTTCAAATAGACAGGGACTTGAGGCTTTCTTTCTCTTCTAGAGACAAATAAGCAGGAGAGATAGGAAAGCGAGTTTTGGACAAGTCTTTTATTAATAGATACAATAGTATCATCTTTTTATTTTAACATAAGTTCTTTAGAATTCCGAAGTTTATAATTAATTTTATTAATATATAATTTTAATAAAACTTCCATAAAATTTGGACTAAGTTTTCTAAACTATAAAACTACTTAGGAACTAGTACGATTTGACATATAATCATTGACGTTTTTGATAAATAAATGTTGTTATCACTGGAAAATGGATATTTTTTTTCTTTATCCAAATGCGACGGGTTTGTAAATCCCCCATCTGCTAAGGGCCGACAATCGAAGATGAATTCCCTTAGAATTTTTCCATCCACCCAGAAAACATGAAGAAGAAAAATAACTCGGCCGACAAAGAAAGAGAGGTGGTCGTCGTCGTCGTCTGCGTTGTTGACGTCGTCCATTTGGACGTTCAGTTGGCGATCGTGTCCGGAGATATTTCATATTTGCTTGCTTCTTTCTCGGCTGCTACTGGACTGTCAATGTTTTAATAATTCATGCACCGCCGCCACAACAACAACAAGCAACCACATCAGACATAACAACAACAACAACAACCACTACTAAGAAATAAAAGCAGACTTTCTTTTTATATCTAATCATGCATTGCAGGCGTATAAATGGAAAAATGTTTTCTATAATTAAATAATAGATTTTTAATTTAAAAAATAAATACATTTTCTTTTTTAACTATGATTTTTATTTGTATAGATACAACGTTTCGGTAACTACATTCCTTCATTAGATATAAATTACAGAGTCTTATATGTATAGAGATTTACAGAGCGTGTCATCTTTACTCTGCTTATGCTAATAAATATAAAAAATGTGTATTTTATTTTTTTTGAAATTTTTGTCGATTATCTCGAATGTTTTATGAATTTGAATATCATATGAGCTTGTAAAGAAAAGCTTTATGAATTTACAATAGTGACTTTCCGTCATTGAAGGACGAAATTTATTATTACGTTTTTTTAACACTCACACTTTTTCCCATTCATTTGGTATTCAAATGGCTTAAATAAAATCAACCAGCTGCCTGGGATTCGAACCCGCGACCCTCGGTATAGAAGGTTAGCACGCTAACCCCTACTACCCGAGGGCTATTATTCCTTCTGCAGTCCTTTTAAGCTGCATGCAATTGGAGCACAAAGTTATCATTGAATGTTCTTACAGATTTGAGATTGACAACTTCGCTACTATATATAAAATTTTCACCTGGGTTGTGAAAGCCCGCCTCGTGCTAGAGGTCAGAGGTTTGCTTCCCGATCAATTGGGTCGATTGACGAAAATTGAATTGGCTACCAAATAATTGGGCTGGTTCTAACTATCCTTAGATGTAAAAGACATCTTTCAATATATACTATTCATTATCATTCTTACACCCCTATGTTGAATGAATGATTGGCGACCACGAGTTACCCATGGTAAGCTTCTCCTCGCTTGATATATCAAGAAAGAAGTTATGTGACGGATCAGCTTATCTTTATCTCTGTCATATCAAAATTAAGTGGCGACTCCATATTATGGAATAAAGTTCTGCAGACATGGGAAATGCACTGATGTAGCACTTTCTAATACCAACCAAAGAATTTTAAAAGGAACAAATTTTTAAATTCACTAGAATTAACAAATGATAGCTCTTTCTTTTCAATTCTCTTTTAGAGAGAATCACTATTCATCATTAGTTCCTATTTTACAAAATAGTGTAAGAGAAAGATAATATTATAATAAAAAAAAATCCTCACTTTTTAGTAATTTTATTTTTCGAACATTTTTGATTTATTTCCTTTGATAAGGTTCTTCTTAGTAATCAATTCAATCCCAGAGAGTTGAGAATAGGTGGGGGAGGGAATTCAAAAGTTGTCTCAGTGGACCAAAGGCCTCGGCCCCTTTGACCATTGCCATTTAAGCAATTCCTTATAAGGAACTTACAACATTTCTCTTTCAAGTCTTTTGAGATTCAAGCAAGCAGGCAAACAAGCATCGAGTCTGATGGACAGACTGACGGACTGACATTAGAGCTTCGAAACGCTCTTGTCTTCTTTCTCACATGTTACGAATCACATAGCCGAATTCCAATGGCCTTGTGAATTTTTTCTAATAACATAAGATATCATTGTTTTTCAAGAGTTTAATTAAATTAATAGGCCTGTTTCGTTTTATTTTCTAAATCTTTTTATTATATTAGAATGTAATCACTTCTGATGATGACAAGGAATTGTCGAAATGCGTATCAAGTGTTAATTTTTTAATTAATAAAACCTTTGAAACAAATAACCTAGTGATTAATTTGTATATTTAATTTTAACAGTTATCTTGCTAATCCGGCCTAAAAGGGACCTATGCCGGATTCTGAAAATGTCGTATTACCCGTAACATATAAAATTTATACATAATACATATTCATCTCTTGAAAAAATCAGTATTGAAACTGTTTTCTGTTCTCCTTTTTTTGCTACATTATCCCATTTCAACACGCCCGATAGCCAGTTTGCCGGACTCAAAAGTCCGGATTAGCAAGACTCTACTGTAATATACATTTTAAATTATGAAAGATTGTAACAAAATAATATAATCAAGAAAAAAGCAGCTATTAATAATAAAATATAAAGTTTACAAAAAATATAATGTAATATTTGTAAATATAAATAGGCCTAGACTTTATTATATTATTGCAATACTCTTTTCTTTCTGGTTTGAACCATCATCTGAGCTTTGTTTATGATTTCACTTCTGAAGATCACAGAAATTTAGAAAATGTATATTTCACCAATAAAATCTTGAAACATATCACCTAGTGTTTCATTTAAAATATTACTTTGATAATATTATTCATAAAAATTTTGTATAAACAGTAGTTTGAATGTGATTTTCAAATAGATAAAAACATTATCAAAGCTCCAATCGAAGATGGTTTCAATCAGAACCAGGGTTTTTTTTTTTTTATATTTATTTTATATTGAAAAAATTCGGGTTCTTTCTTCATTGAAGATATTTTTTTTCCTGTCTTTCAATGCAGTTATAAAATTTCATTTGTAAAGATTTTAATATATTTTTTAGGACCACAGTTTAAATATTGAGGTTTAACGCAAGACCATCTTAATTGCAAAGTAAACAAAAATAAAACAATCAATCAAGAAATTATTGAAAGCAACTCATGAAGGAAATATTATTATCATTTAAAATATTACTTTGATAATATTATTCATAATAAGCTTTGATAATGTTTTTATCCATTTGAAAAACACATTCAAACTACTGTTTATAAATAATTATTATGAAGAATATTATCAAAGTAATATTTTAAACAATTGTTGTTACTACAAAATTTTTGATTAAGCTATTATAAATTAATAGAACACTAATTGTTATGATATTCTTGCATGATTGGCGATCTATCCATTAGACACTCAGAGTGTCTCTGACCAGCAACAAACCAATTAACTCTCACAAAAAGTAAATGAATTCTCTGGCGCGAATTTTTTTTTTTTGTTCTCCATCTCTCCACCCTCTCTCTCTGACTGTTTGTCTTTGATTAAAAAGAAAGAAGAAGAATGCAAGCTCAAGCGAGAGAGAGAGAGAGTTTGATTGAACCAAGTTGGATGATTCCAAGAGAGAACGAGAGAGAGACTAAGATGAAGGGCGGTCGGTTTATATAGATCTGAGCCCATCATGAATATTCAGTGTATATTAAGTAGTGAGCGCAAGGGTTGGTTGGATCCGCGCTTACCCCCCGCCATTCTGTTTACCCCCGAGTCCCCGATAATTATCTTGGAAATAATTACGCACCCCGCAAATCACTTCCAGCCGATAGTCAAACTTACAACGGCGCTAGCTAGCTAGATATAGCTAACCATACCTCCTTCTCTCTGATCTTCTCTCAATCCCTCAGGCAAATCCTCGTCGCTCAAAGTTTCCCAACGGACCTCACTCACGCCCCCCAGCCTCCCTAGGGAACATAGAAGAGAGAACCTCCCGACTAACTTGTTATCACCTTGAGTTCGGGGACAACCATCAACCCCACTTGGAATCTTTTTTTGCGAAATTCTTTGATATTACAATTTTTAAAATAATTTATTTAAATAGAGAGATTTTAAAAATTATGGCTGAACCTGTCCTCTGATTTAAATCAAACATGCTCACAGCCACCAAATTCCAATTAATTGGGTATTACTTGAGAACTCATTTAGGGCAGACTATACTAAAATTACTTTCTAATTTAGTAAGAATGAAATATCAATATGTGGCATTGAGAGTAGTAAAATAGGATTCACATTTAAACTTAAAATAACGTTGTCTGGTATGGTGTGACGTTGTCTGGTGAATATGCAGTTATTAGAAATGCCCTCATATGAAAATTTCATACCGTAAAAATATCCCTGAAATTTTTTTTGTATTCCCAATAAAATAGAAAAATGTTGAAAATTTTGCTATTAATTTGTCATTATAGATCTTCAAAATTTTCATTTTATTTTAATTAGTGTATATTCCTTCTCTTGAATCAATGGTAAAATTTTTGCTTCATGATCTTGGCTCAATAGTTTTGTTTTCGTTCTGAGCAACAAAATTTCGTTGAATTATCAGAGGAGTAACTTGCATGGTGAGGTTTCTCCTTTCCTTCCTCAGAAGAAGGCTTCGCTTTCAAATTGCAGATATAAATAAGACTAGACTAACTGAATTTCATATTGACTGTCACTGAGTGTGACTAGTCACACCAGAATTTTCGTGCCGACATATATATATATATAGTTTCCGACAGAAAGTCCTAAATTAGATAGAATTCAAGATGTAAAATTTATAAACATGAGAAAATTTTCTCCTTTCATATGAAGTACAAGAGTATAATGTGCTTCAAACAATTTTGAGGACACAACATGAAAATATACATTTTAAAGAGCATCTAAAATATAATTGATTTTTGAATTTTAATCAAAATCCTTTGAGCGAATTTTGAGAAAATAAAAAAAAAAAGTATATCAGTAAAATACTAGTACTTTTTGGCCGATCTTGTTCAAAAACTTATTTTCACGCCTCAGGAGGGTGCCTAACTTAAATATAAAATTTCAACCTAGCTGCTCATTTTGTTCTTGAGGATTCAGGGGACCTCAAAACGTATATATCCATCAAAATCTCGACATTTTTGACATGAAACCAATATTAACATATATAATATACATATATAGGTAAGAGAAAATAAAAATGTTTAAATACTTTTGATATATATGGTATAATATTAATAGTCGATTATACTCAAGGTAGTGTGTCTTTTTTTTATCTGTATAAAATATTCATAATTATAGTTCTCTTGAGGTCACTATTAGGTCATTAGTCACTCTAGATTTAATGAGAGGAGGTAAGAATGTTTTTTTCTTTCTATTTTTTACTTGGACTCTGGTCCTCTAATAGAATATTTTCATTTGAGTCATTGAGCAAATCTGCATAGAATCGCTGAATGACAATGGCAGGAAGTTGCGCAGTCAATTTGGGGAGCATGGTCAAGTCAAATAAGCACAATAAGAAAATATAGTTAGTGAGTTTAACCTGACCTAAAGCGTGCTTTAAAATTCCAATGTTAATTTCCTTCGATTGATATTAGAAGAAGGAAAAAAAGAGAGAGAAAGAAAAAAAAACGAGGTATATAGCATTTTAATCAGCGACGAGGAAGAGGGGGAGGAAGGGGGGCTTATTAAAATGCAAATCAGAATAAACTAGACACTTCATTAACTCACTCAAATACCAGCGGATTCATCGTCGTCAACAATTTTGTTGATTTTGTTTACATTATCATCTGACGTCATCCAGCTCTCTGCTCTCGATTCTCTCCATAGTTTCAAAATAATTATAATACATGATAGTTACTCTTGTCCGAAATTTCTAATTAATTTTTTTAATTAAAATTATAGAATAGGATTCTTTGGTTTTTTTAATCGATCTAAAGATGAATTAAAAAAAAATGAAACTTAATAATGAATGAATATGGAATTTTATAAATTACATTATTTTTTTAAGCTATATAAATTGACTTTTCGTTCGAGTTCTTCAATCTTCTTTAAAAAATAATTTATAGATATATAGCATTTTAATCAGAGACGAGGAAGAGGGGGAACTGAATTTTAGTTATAACTTATTTTATACTTTCTCTTTCAAATTCCTTTTCCGATTCTTCCTTCCATAGAGCCAATTTTAAATCCCTATGGGGATTTGTATGTTAATTTAATTTCAAAAGGGGGTCCCCTTTGGAACTTTTTGCACATTAAAAAAATTTTTTCCCAATTCTTATGAAATTTTGTTTATTTAGGATTGTGTATAAAATATCCAAATATGAGATTAAAATTTTGAAAAATGACTATAGTTTGCCTGTGGCTCAGGACTAGAGCAAAATCTCGACATCGAATTTTTGACATGAAACCAATACTTTCTCTCTCTCTATATATATATTACATATATACATAGGTAAGAGAAAGTAAAAATCTGGTGTGACTGTCGCACAGGACACAACTTTCTCTTATCTTCCCTAATCGAAAAGTGTGTTCTGTACTTGTCACACCAGATTTTTCGTGTTGTCATATATTTAGTTTTCGACAATATGATACATTTGAATTCA
>JAKCPI010015671.1:0-48255 GCA_023213315.1 Euborellia annulipes | reverse complement strand
CTTCATGATCTAACGATTTACTTGCAATCAAAAGCAACAAAATTGATTTATTAACATCTTAAATTAGCTATGAATTAATTTGAATAGATTGCAGTTGAAGGCATTTTAAAAATATACCCTAGTAAAAAAATAAATCCTATTATTTTTACTTTTATATTCGAAAAAAAATAATTGCATATCAATATTTTAAATCGATTCTCATTTCCTGATTTCATTAAGCCTTTAACCTATAAGTCTAGGACATTTTCTGACCTTTTTGAGCTTACACACATTTAATGACGCATTTTGTTTATTTCCTTAGAATTTGAACAATATATTTTAATCAGTAGAGATAAAAGTACTTATTATGAAATAAAAATCTCAATGGCACCCAGTCGAATATAAATTTTTGATTTGCACTCATCCAGGACTGTGAATTTAAGAAATAATTAGGGCTGAAAAGCCTTATTCAGTCCATACAAAAACAAAACAAAACACATTTTAAAAAATATATCCTATTATTTTTTTCTCCTTTGGGCTGATTTAAGCCAATTTTGGTTATACCAATATATACAAACATCATCTAAGTAGCCTTTACATTTGTTCCCAATCGGTCAAAAATCCGAATTGTTAGCCAAATTTTGAATCCTCTGGTCCAATTACAATCCGAACTAAGATAGTCAGGCACCCCTTGTGTCAGGTCTGGTCTCGAAAAAATACTTTATTGCGGTTGACGAAATTTCCATTATATCTAAAAAATCAAAAATCAGAAAAATTGAGAAATATCAATTAGAGGATTAGTGTGACAACACTTTAAATTATTAAGTTATATTGTTAAATTATCTGAATTATTGATTTTTTTTTCTCCAATAAATATAAATTTATTAAAATCATCATATTTTTTTGATCTTTTATAATTTATTTCGGATTTTAATTGCTCATATTTTTGAAAAACCTGACGATTAAATATGTGTATAATTTTCATTTATTTTTTAATTTCTTCCCTCTTAATATTTATTTCAAATAATTGGTTGAAAAATTTCCAAACACTCCAATACCAGTCAAAACTCTCAAAATGATTTGAACTTTTTTTTTACCTTTTATATTAAAAAAAAAATCTATTCATCGATATCAAACATAAAATGTTCATTAACATTTTTTTTGATAAAATTTTTGCTAAATCGCGCTGCCTTTTCATAGGATGTAGGGTATTTGTACAGTGAGGGACAATATTAAGTCCTACCCATGAATCTTCTACATGTGATTATTTCATTGTTTTTAAAAAATTATTATAGGCCTATTTTTTAAATGGAAACTTTCATGGTTCAAACCTAGAAAATTTCCAAAAAAGATTTTCATTTTCTTTTATAAAAACAATCAAATAATCACAAGTAGGAAAACGCATAAGTGGGACTTAATATTGTCCCTCACTGTACAAATTCAAAGATTAAAATTAAGTGCTAAATTTTATTTTGAATACTCGGCCTAAGATTTCAAACTTGGAAAGGGATCTATTATTGAACTATACCTATCATCAAACTATAATATAAATCGCTAGCGGCAGACTTCCTGTCCCTCTGTGTATGTGCCTATCAGAGCGCTGATTAGCTAGAGTTACAGGAAGTGGGGCGGAAGAAGGGAAATTTGAAAATTTAAAATTTTGCAATTGTTCTCCAAAGGCATATACTGTAATTTTCATCCATGTATTTTGACATGCGCAGTTGAAAATTAGTAAAGAATAAGAAATTTTGAGTAGGTCTCAAAATTCTTTTATATTCTTTAGAGTTGTTATTTTCTAGATTGCATAGGGAACTTATTTGGATGACCTAGTTAAAATTTAACTGATCTAGGGCGGTTGCTACACATCAATTCGAATTTTTTTTTCTTATTCATAATTCAAGAGCCTTTATATTCTCTTTAAGAAAGAAAAATTCTGCTACTAGATCTATCGGCCTTCTAAAGCCTCTAAAGCTACTACTAATAATCAATCGAAATCGATAATTTTGTTAAAAAAATATTTCAAAGCCTTGCTCTTTCTCTATTTATTATTAAATTCAAATATAACCTTTTATACAAATATAATTAGTTGATGAATTTTATCGAAACACAGAAGTTCTCAATCTGGATATCGGTGATTATGAATGGGTTAGCAATTTCAATAAAATTATTTTGAATAAATCTTTGTCCGATTATGTTGAATCAATCAAGTGGTGCGATAAATTGACAACGCATTAAGCATTGCCATTGAGTTGCGAATTCATTCATTTAACCTCACAGGGGCTTATAGATCTGTCTGGAATATACAATGAAATTAAACCCTGAATTGGAAATACATTGGCATTTTAAATTATTGATATTCATCTGACATATTCCGGGCTAGTGATTCTTAAATTATTTACATAAATATGGTATTTATTATGTAATCCCCGTCATATATCTTCCTAAATGTGATAAAGAGGTATACTAGTGAATTTTTAAAAACGTATTTTAAGCCCGGCACTTCCTTTAAGAATGGATTGAATATCATCTCAAATTGGGATTATTCAGGGACGGATTAAGCCCCCGCGACCGCCCCTCCGAGAAAAATTGAGAAAGTTTTAGAAACTAGTCATCTAAAGAAATTATGATTTTTTTGTCTAAAATATATTTTTACATTTATTTTACCCAACTAACAATTCAAGACTCAAATCACCTTAACATTGCTAGTATTTGAAGATATTATTTAAAAAAAATTTCATCTTCCAGAGAGGCCCTTCTATAAATTAAATCTTCCAACCAACCACCCCCACCGAGTTTGGATCCCGTCCCATGCGAGAAAAATTTATTTAAATTGATTAGGGACCAGGTCTAAATATGCCGAAAAAGACTTTAAATAAATAAAAAAAAAACCTCCCCCCCATCGACAAAATTGCATTAATCCGTCCCTGGGCTTCTGGGTCAATCTTTTGATGACGCTCGGCCAAATCTTTGCAAAAACTTTAAAGGAAACACTTTTACAATTTTAATCCAGCGTATTCACCAGACATAGCTCCCTCCGATTACCACTTATTCAAATGAATGCAGCACGATATAAGATACTGATGATTGAATCCCTTCAAAATCCATATTTTTTTATCGCGGCGCTATTGCAAATTACCAGAAAGATGGACAATAGTTGTACAAAACAATGGACAATACCTTGTTTAACTAAATTTTTCCAATTTTTCGAAAATATTGTTTTTAACGAAAAAATTATTTTACATTTATTTATCAGTAGTTGTAAAGCTCACCTTAGGTGGGCTTGCACCTAAATAGGGGACTTTATCCCCTGCATTTAGGAACGACACTTTATAGCAAAATATAGGTCTATAATTTTTGGGATTATTTTTATTTAAGCTTCAAGATATGATATAGTATTTTTTTAATACCAATCCTAGTTTTAACGTTAAATTAAAATCTTCGCATGCTGAATCATTGGGCAAAGAGATGTGTATACATCTATATGCAACGATGTTATATATCAAATCGTAGTTGGCTCACTGGCATCGCTTTCTCGTTATGATTGAACGATCTAGTTAAATTTTCCGCTCGGATATTTAGTTTTTATAGCCTGCAGTGGATATTCGTTTGACAAACACATGGCCTTGTCATCATATTTTTTTTTTAATCATAGGGGCGGATTAAATCTCGAGGTCACTAAGGGTTTTTTCTCCAATCAAAGGCTAATCAACAAGAGGTTATTTATTCTCTTCTATTTTTTTTCATTTAAATTTTTAATTAAATCATAAAATGCCCTCTACCTAAGTTTTTTATATTAACCTAATAAATTGAGTTATTTATATTTTAATTATCTTAAATTGACGTTTATTGAAAAAAATAAATCTTTAAATCTATTTACACAACTGAGAGTAGGGTCAAATATCAAAATTTCTCCTGTGTGACTCTATATTCAAATACTTGGTGAGTTTAAAGACAAAGCACAATAGCTGTATGCATTAGAAATTGTCTACCTAAAATTCCTTTGGGACGAACGCGATCCTCGCGTTCAAAGTTTGTGGGGGTTCTGGATATAATACTATGAAAACGCAAACTTGATATTAATTAAATCTTTATTCCTGGAATTCTTAGTTTAAAGTCAGGGAAGAAATTTTCAAGATAAAGATTCTACATGGTAGATTACTTTGAAGAAATTCTAATCTCTTAGACTTTTCGTTTCCTGAAAATATTTAAACAAGGGGAAAAGGGGCTTATTGAAAAAACAACAAATTATATATTAACATAAGTTTGATTGAGAAACCAAGAGAGAAAATTAAAAGTTGTTAATTAATTAATTAAATGCTTTTATTTAACTTACTCTTTCAAGGTCACACTTTTATAGTCAATGCTTAAGACACTTCCCGATGAGCTAGAGATGTGAAATTTGATATTTAAAAGTCATTTTTGATAACGAAAATTGTATGACCATTTTTATCAAAATAGGCCAAACTAATGTGATACTTTATTTGAAACCTCACGTGAATTAAACTATTTTCAAAAGCCTTCCCACTAAACTAGAAATTTGATATTTAAGCGTCATTTTTGATGACAACAAATGTATGACCATTTTTATCAAAATAGGCCACATTAATGTGGTACTTTATTTGAAGCCTTACGCGAATTTGTCAATTTTTAAGACACTTCCCTATGAGCTAAATTACTAATATTTTTACCAATAAGCAATCAGCAAAAATATTTCTGTCTATATATATTTATTTAGGCATTTTGGGAGAAAATGGGGTTCGCTCTCCCATCTCCCACCTCATGCTACGATTATGATATGGTTGTGGTAAAGTTCCATTTCCATGTTTTACAAAGTTTCTGTATAAGAGTTGAATTTGTATTTTGCAACTCACTATTTCTAAAGTTATTCAAAACATTTCAAATATGAAATTGTTGTATTGCATCTCATTTGGTGCATAAACATGCAACCCCAAGGTCTATAATATTCACGAATCTGTGCTCAACTCAATTTGATCAAAATTGAACTTGTACTGTCTGCATCTCGCGGCTTCAACTTTTGTTTGTTAGCAGAATATTTATTATTTTCTTATTTTAGTTTCAATAATAGTTTTTTGTAACTTAAAATAATATGATAAATAAAAGGAGAGGATGTCACCTCAACAGAATAGCCTCTATCGAATGAAAATCCCAATAAAATTGGTCAGCCAAACAGACATCCTCTCCTTTTATTTATCTAATCGTTCGACAGCCATTTCGCTCTCATAGGCTTAAAATAATTTATAAATAAAAACACTTACAAGGGGAATGTACGGCCTTCCCCTGACCGATTTGAACGAAAAATTTTTTATGTGTAGTAGCCTACTTAATGAAAAACAAATTCTGTAAAAGCGGGAGAATGCGCTTCTCAAGGGTTCGTAAAAAAAAATGTTAGATTTGCTAGCATATCTTAAGCCGTTGTGAAGAAGCATATTTCTAAAGGCCTTGGTGGCTAACTTGGTAGTGCTCTACTACACTAGCTCCTCTACATACTAGCATTAATTGTAAATAATACACAAAGGTCAAAAATTATAAAGAGCGAAAATAAATCAAAGAAATTTTTATAGCATGCATTTTTTATTCTTACAACAAACGTTATATATTAAAATATTAGTAATAATTAATAATATTAATAATTATAATCTCTGGTTCCTTTACAAGATGCAGGATGATATTGATCATAAAGCAATGAAAACATTAAAAATTCTATTAGAAATATGCTTCTTCGCAACGGCTAAAGATATGCTGGCAAATCTTTAACATTTTTTTTAGATGAACCCTTGAGAAGCGCATTCTCTCGCTTTAATAGAATTTGTTTTCTATTAAGTACTACACATAAATAAATTTTCGTTCAAATCGGTGAGGGGAAGGCCGTACACTTCCCTTGTAAGCAATTTGTTCCAAATTATTTCTTGATTATAGATCAACCCGATCTCAGTCAACTGAAAAATCACTTGTGAGGATGACACACCGGCGATGATATAAAAAATTTTCTCATTATATTAATAATATCAAAATGCAATTCTATTTCTTTTGATCCGTATAATAAACTTATTTCTTTTATTAAATAATTTTTCTTCTTTTCCCTTAAAATATCAATAATTTTTTATTTTATTGTCAATGAGATTTTTGATCTTTAGTTATTATTTTTCCTAAAAAGACTATTTCAATAAAATTTTCAATTAACTTTTATCGTCGAGAAAAAAAAAGGAAGAAGGAAATATATTTTGACATGGAGGAGCCAAGTTTCAATGATATGATAAGAATAATTTTTTTGTTATTTATATTAATTTCAAATTGGTTTGAGACCTGAGGGATCGAAAGAGAGGAAAGAGAGAGAGAACTAGAGAGCAACAAGTTATTCTCCCTTTCCTTTCCACCTAATTGCACTTTGCTTCTTCTCGTTACTCAGACGTTTAATGGTTTTCTTAGTGGCGCTTCAAGCCTTGTGACGGCCATTAAATTAAAATATTTTTTTTTGCGATTGGCAGCTGGTTGCTCTTGGAATTGGCACAAAGCAAACAGTGTCTGGGCTGAGAGCTCGATCGATTCTCGTCCCCTTTGCCCGAGCGGAAATCTTGCAAATGACAATAGGCCTGAGTCTTTGGGGTCCTCTCAAGTACCGACATATTCTTAAACCTGAAATAGGTCCCACGGAATCTTTACTTTACTTGATCTCTCTTAAAGTTATTTACTCAGACACCAATGCTATATTTTTTTTGATAAGAAATTCCTCTTTTGAATTCTGTTTCGAAGTTCAGTTGCCGCCAAAATTGAAAAAAAATATATAGGACTATATATATAATAATTGGATACTATTCAATATAAATCGACATTCTATTCCGGTATTACACAATTTGTTGATAATATAGAAAAGTTTTGCACTATTTAACTAACAAATCTTATTTTGTTATATTTAAAAAAACAAAAATCTGCAAAAAAGCTTCCTTTCAAAGATGGACCCAATTTGGCAAAATGAGTTTTTTCTCTAAAAAAAAAAAAAAAAAAAAAAATTAATCAAATAAAATGTTTGCAAAATTGGAATTTTTATTAAAATTTTTTTCTACGAAACAAATCCCAAACCAACTAGCGTCCAGAGTGCAAAATTCATAAAATTTAATATCCATTCCAGTTAAAAATACTTATTTATTTATTTTGAAAAAGGAAATATTGCCTCTGTCAAATCTACTGAATCAATTCATTGTAGTCTTCTCAATAAATTGCTTTTTTTTTTTTAAAACACACACTTTTTTCTCATTCACACTCACACTCACATTCATACAGACCTTTCGGCAACTCAGGACATATAAGACTTTTGACGATAACTGTTATTTGAATATATATGTATTTTGGGTCCAGGCATTCTAATTTAAGCCAGGCTTAAATAAAATCACTGGACTACCTGGGGTCCTAACCCGCGACCCTTGGTATACAAGGCAGGCGCGAATAAATTGCTTTAAATCTTAAATCCGTCGTTAGCAGACGAATATCTGACCAAAGGCGGCTAGACGTAACTGGAAACTTGACAAGCAGGCATGTGCAATTTTTTTGTACAAGCAAACTGTAGCGTCTATAGAAGAATTTTGTCCAAGCATTTTAATTGTGCAAGCCGCTTGAAGCCCGATTAAATTTTAATCATGCACAAGCATATGTGAGTTTCATGTTCCTCGTGAAACTCACATAAATACAACCTTAGTTCACGAAATGTCTAATTTCACGAAGTGTCTACGACATATACATTGTCAAGCTTTTCTGATCATTAACATTCCATTTTATAATGCGAATAACATAACTTACTATTGAATATAATATTTAATTGAGTTTTCTGGCAAATTTCTTTATTAGATTTTTTTTTCACTTTGCATCTTAAAATTCCTTTCTGATATTAGTAAAATAAAGAAAAACATTCATAATAAATTCTAATATTAAACCCTATTTTCCTAAAAGTTCAAATATTATTGAGGTTGTAAGCGCATTATCACCTGACGGCCATTAGCCTTTATTATAAATTGTAGCTCTCATTTGACTTTATCATGTCTTTTATTTTGAAATATCAAAAGAACCTTCATTCTTCATTTATTATACAAGCACAAAATATTTTCACCTAGTCACAAATGCCATTTAGTTAATAAAAGAAGTCAAGATCTCGCCCTTGACCCGTGGCTCAGAGAGATGACATTAGTTTCTCATGCAGGGGTCCCGAGTTCCCGTCCCAGGCGAGAAAAATTTATTTCATTTGATTTGACTACAAAAATCATTTAAATAGAGATGGGGTCTCTAAATGGCTTTAGATGCTGAAAAAGACCTTAAAAAAAAATCAAGATCAAAATAGGACAAATTAGAATAAATACTTTTCTTTTATTGTTGTACTTTCTTAGTAATCATTATTGTATTTTTGAATATGAAACTGGAGAGTGTAAATTGGTATGAAAAATCGAAAGAGGTTAGTGGATGAATAGAGATAAAAAAACCTTTTGGCTAAATGTCCCATATTTTGGATACGAATATTTGACAACCATCAATTTACGAGAAGAGGGCAAATTCAATAACCACTTTTTCTGACTCCAGAAAACCGATTTTCTTTTCTAGAATGAAAGTAAACATTGGTTGAATGAGTCATTGAGAAGCCTTACCAATTTTAGGACGGAAATAATATTCGCCAAAATAAATCGGTTAAAATATCTAAATTGTTATTTTATAATAACATAATAAATTTATTTTATCCGACAAATGATTCTAAATGCAAATCATTAAAACGTTGTCATTTGATCCCTATTCTGTTTGCACTCTCATAACTTCTAACTTATAAATCGACATTTAATACTCTGATCTGCTTAAGTATCCATAAATTCCATTTAATAACTGCCGAGTAATTAATTTCCGGCCAAAACAAGATAATAAAGTAACTTACTTCATCTTTTCACAAGTGATTAATGACCTTATTTTTATTTCCTCTAAATCTACTTGGACATTAATATCCGAATATGAACTTTTCAAGTTTTAGTCAACTATTTATTTTTTTGCTTAAAGGACATTTTCTTTATATAGAAAATATAAGTAGGAAATGTCCTATAAGCAAAAAAAAGTTGAACTAAGCAAATGTCCGACAAGTTATATCTTAACTAAAAATTAATTTACCGGCTGCCATTTTTTGTCGTATTTATTTTATAATTTAATGTTTACTTTGGTAAACAAATATTTACAAAGAAACCCACCACCTTATTTATTTTATTGATAAACCATTTTTTTTTCAGTTTCAATTAAATTCAATATTAACATTTTATCATTATATCAATACCATTTGAATGCACATCGGTAAATCCTATTGCATACGCATCAATATCAATGAAAAAGTATAAATCATAATAATGAAAATAAAATAGTCTATCGGTTTAAATTCTGAACAAAAGTATAATAAAAAAAGTGTGACAAATCCCTTCTGATTCGCTTTAAGAATTTTTATGGGCAAATAAAATAAATCTTGCCTTTGAAAGCGTACGATTTAATAATTATTTTATTTATCTCCCTTATCCAAATAGATATTATGAAGTGGATGCTCACTTCTAGAGACGTCAAGTTCTTATATCATTATGAAAGGATCAGATGTTAATTTCTTGTGCTAAGCGATAAATAAATAAATAAATTAGTGAAGAAAACAATTTTTGGTTTGGAAATAAAATACATGTAATTTTGAATCAACCACTCACTATATTTTATATTAGGATAATTGTTATTTTATTACTTTCTCTTACCTTTATATAGAGAGAAATTATGGGATTCATGTCAAAAATTCGATGTCGAGATTTTGATGGATATACACGTTTTGAGGTCCCCTGAGTCCAAAAAAGTGGTTTTCGTAAACTTGGTCTGTCTATGTGTGTGTGTCTGTATGAATGTTCAATTTTAAGCTTGAAGGAATTGAGCTACGACACTGAAATTTTACATTTAAGTTATGCTCTCTAGCTTGAAAATAAGCTTTTGAATAAAATAGGCCAAAAAGTACTAGTACTTTAATGATATACTTTTTCAGTTCGATTCGATTTTCTCAAAATTCGCTCTAATGCATTTGATTAAATTTCAAAAATCAATTATTTATTAGATCCTCTTTGAAATGTATATTCTCATGTTGCTCTCAAAATTGTTTGAAGACCACTTTACTCTTTTTTTTTTTTTAATATTCACACTTTTTTCTCATTCACACTCACACCCACATTCATACAGTCTTTTCGGCAACTCAGGCCATTTAAGACTTTGACGATAACCGTTGTAATGAATATATTTATTGTGGGGTCAGGCATTTCTATTTAAGCCATCTGGTATCCAAATGGCTTAAATAAAATCATCGACTGCCTGGGTCCGAACCCGCGACGTTTGGTATAGGAGGTAGGCGCGCTACCTACTAGGCCAAACTCGGGGGCCACTTTACTCTTGTACTTCATAGGAATGATAGGAGAAATGGTTGCCATGGTAACAAAATATAAATATTTTCCCATGTTTATAAATCGTACATCTTGAATTCCAATAATGGAAACTAAACAAAGAAATCTGACGTGACAAGCAGAGAACACTGTTCTCTTACCTTCGGTAATCGATAGTTGTGATGTGCCACCAATCACACCAGATTTTTTATTATGTATTTTTGGAAGGGGCAAATAACTAATAAATAAATAATTATTCTTCAGGACTAGTTAAGACTAGACAAATAAAATGTCTCTTAAGTAGGAAAGTTTTTCATCTGAAACCCGTTATAAATACTGCGATAAAAATTGACTGTATTTTATTTACCACCAAAATTAAAATTGTTTTTTTTTTCATTATAAATTTATCCACCTTAATATGTAGTTAGAAATTCATTTATTATAAATAAATATGTCCAAAAAATTTAAAAAAAAAGGCCTGCGCCTGTCAAATAGGCAAACCTATAAACAGACAAGTACACTAATTGCCTGACCATCCACGGGAGGCGCTGATCGAATCGAATGCCTTTCTTTTCGAAAATTTACTATTTATTTTTTAATATAACATTAGTATGGGCTCTTGTCGGGGTGTTAGTAGGAGTGTTCACTATTGTATTATTTTAGTAACATTGACGGTCAAGCTGGAGTTAATATACATGATTTTTTTGTTACAATCTACGTGGGTAGTTATAATAGCAAAAACTTTGTTCGATATATTATCATTCCTCCACAGTCCTTACAACACTCTTCCCACGTTCAAAGTTAAATTAATGTTTTTGAAAAAATTACTTCATGTATTGAATTGTCTGATTAATTGTCCATATATATTCAATAGTATACAAGGAGGCCAACGAATTAGTTTCAAAAGCCAAACAGCCCTTCTTGTGAATATTTTTTTTTAATTTTCTTTAAATCAATGATATGTTTAATCCCTGGGCACTTCTGGTTTCTTTTCTAAACAATATTTTTACTTTTAATTACAAAAATAATTTTCATTTATCAGGTAGAGTTTAATAAGTAAAGTTAAATTGCAATTTTGAGGTGTGGTGTTATTTTATACAAATTTAACTTCATAAGGTTATAAATTCTAATTAGGAAATCTCGGCAAGTTTTCGAAAATTGTTCACTTGTGGAATCAACTTTCCAAATTCGGAAAACTTGTCGATTATTCAAATACCAAACCCAAAATAGATATTTTAAAGTTATATTAAATTAAAGATTCTAAGAATAAAACAAGAACAAAAGTAAAACTTTCCAATAAATTTTATCGAACAAGGGGAACAGGCTGAGACTAAAATTTTTAAGCCATTTTAAAAACCTTTTAAATTTAAGTCTTTACACTTATTTCCATTAATATCTTAGGCAATTTACGTACAAAAGGAATCTTACCACTCTCCCTAACAAGATCACTGGCTAAGTCAAAAGAAGAGAATTTGAATAGAAAATCAGAGAAAAAAAATTAATTTCTTTATTCATCATTCAATCTTTAAAATATATTTTAATTAAAATTTATTTTTATGTGGTTTGAATGAACTTATCTCTTTCAAAGGATTTCTTCAATGAACGCAAATAAAATTATAAAAAAAAATCGCCAACGACAGAGAACTTTTTAATTCACTATTACAAAACAATTTACAAAAAGAGGTTATAAAGACCATCGTAATCGGATATTTAGAATCCTTTTAGCAGAATCTTTTTTTTTTTTTAGAATAACGATACCTTCTACTTGATGTCTTAACTTATAAAAGAGACGTCTTAACTCATGAGTTAAGACGAGATTAAATGGCCAGGAAGACATATTCCCATTGGAGTTGCAGCTGAGGACCTTTTGCTTTTACGCCATCTGAATAATTAAGCAACAGTTGGCTTTCAATGCGCTCAGTCCGGGCAGAGTGGACACTGAGAGAGATTACACCCAATTACCATTATTATTAATGTATTTTTATCCCTTCGTTTGCTATCCACGGGCTGTTAGGTTAGCCAAAGAGTTATATACAATTTCCATAAAAAAACAGCTTTAATTAATTTTAGTTCAATTTATTAAATGCTCTCTAAATAATCGTTTAATTTTCAAAACAGCTTTTGAGTTGGAGATCATGAAAAAATAATAATAATCTTTTTAAATACAAAAAACTCCTCAGTTTTAATAATTTTACCACATATTTTTTACCTATATATGTTAATATATAGAGAGAAAGTATTGGTTTCATGTCAAAAATTCGATGTCGAGATTTTGATGGAGACGTTTTGAGATTCCCTGAGTGGTTTTCGCAACATGGTCTGTTTGTGTTCAATTTTAAGCATGAAGGAATTGAGCTAGGAAGTTGAAATTTTATATTTAAGTTAAACACCCACCTAGGCCGTGAAAATAAGCTTTTAATCAAAATCGGCCAAAAGATACTACTGAAGTACTTTACTGATGTACTTTTTCAGTTTTTGTCCATTTTCTCAAAAAATGATGTGAGAGTGGCCCATCAAGCATTTATATTAATTTATAAAATTTATTTGGGGGGGCCCCCCCCCCCCCCTAATTATAAATTATGAATAAAAAGGCCTATAAGTGAAATTTATTTAACCACTATGCATTTAATAAGTTTATTAAAATTTTTTAAAGTAAAATTTAGATTTTTCATATGAAAATACAACATGTCAAGTTTATGCAAATCCACGATCTCTTTTAAACTTAAGTGAATAAAATTTAATCTCAAAAATAACTTCTTTTCTCTTTTCATCTGATTTATTCAACATTTACTAAGTCCTGGGAAAGGTCAAGAGATGTACTTTCATAACTTTTTCCGGTCCCAAGTTGGCTGAGAGTGGATTTAAATAAATAAACATATTCACTGTGGGAACTGGATGTGTTTTAGGGCATTAGAATAACTGTCAACTCTACTTATCATTTACTAGAAGAAATTATTCCGAAATGCTTTAACTCGGGAGCTCTAAAGCTAAAACATCATCACATTTATCAACCTATACATGGAGCGTTATATACTTTCGGGATATTGCATTTCGTTTAATTACAAAAAATCTGGTGTGACTGGTCGCCCAGCACACAACTTTCTCTTACCTTCGGTAATCGAAAGTTGTATTCTGTGCTTGACACACCAGATATTTAGTTTCCGCCGGTATTTTAGAATTTAAAGATGTAATTTTTTTTTTTTTAACACTCACACTTTTTTCTCATTCACACTCACACACACATTCATACAGTCTTTTCGACAACTTATGCTATATAAGACTTTTACGATATCCGTTATTGATTAATATACAAGATTTGGGGTCCAGGCATTCTTATTTAATTCATTTGGTATCCAAATGTCTTAAATAAAATCATCGGACTACCTCACCTTCCTCCACCGGCCGGGCGTTGTAACGCATTTTTTGTTACGTGACGATTTCTGCCAATTCACACTCCGTAAGCCGCGTTAAAGAACTCCGTTCCAAAAATCTTGAATTTAAATGTTCGAGGTGGCCTTTGGCCAACAGTTAAATCTTTTCGACTAGCATTTTCGCATGTATGACTCTCGTTTAGTATAGAGTAAGTAGTCTCCCATCTTGCATTATTTTTTCTCTGAAATAGTACTAGCCGGGAATAGTTCTGATGACATGCGCCCTCCATTCAGCCGGCCTAACTCTCTCCGACCCCGGCGCTCTCTATCAAAAGAAATTTGTTTATTTTTAAAGCTTCTCTTTAAAAGTTTATTTCACTCGTCAGCTAATTTCCATAAAGTCATAAATTATTTAATTATTCTTAAAAAAGTTTTTTAAGGCGTTCTAAGCGTTTTTTCTTAATTATTTAATGGATAATTTTGTTCATTAAAATGAGTTTTCGCCTATTAAATTCCTCTTTATGATAATAAATAAGAAAATAATTGTTTTATAAAAAACACTCACACTTTTTTTTTCATTCACACTCATAGTCAGGGAGCCCAGGCCCATTTTTACAAGTTATTACTATCTACCTCTATGAGTAGCTTTATTTTGATGAGACGACCAATTTTTTCTCTTACAACAATTCTTGATTGTGGTAGCTAACAGGAGTAGCAGGGATATAATATTTCAATTTGACGATTCTCCAAAATTTATTATTATTTATGGGTTTTTTTAATTAAATCTTAAGAAAATTATTAACATTAAATAACCAAAAATATTTGTCCTACAAAACATATGGTTTGATCAAAGAGTCTTCCAAATTCGAAAATGTACATTCCCTCACGTTTGCTATTTATTTGTGTTTTGGTTTGCAAAAAATGTGATTAGTTGGGGTTATTTAAATTAAAAGTAAAAATTCAAGACGATATGTTTCTATAAATTTGAAAAATTAATTTATCTAATTAAATCATGTTGCAACTAGGGCCAACGTTTACCAGAGCTTTACAGAGTTCGAGCTTAAATTTAGTAGATGGTCTTTTTCTTCCATAATACCAGTACGGTATTAGATAAATCTTCTCAATATTCATATTTTTTTAGCTTATGAAATATTTGTCAACTTTTAATTTAAAAAACTAATTTCTTATTTTTTTTTTTTAGAGTTTTTATTTTAAATCATGTTTATAATTTTATATCATGTTTTTTCTTTTCAATTTTTTTCCCTAAAATACATCTTGTATAAAGATAGGTACGTATCTCTTCAAGTTTTTGAATAAAGTTTTAATCTTGTCTATTTTATAATTTTCTTTAAAATTGAATCAGGTTTCACAGTATTTCAAACTTTACGTTACTAAAATGTTTAGAAATAAAGTTTATATACCATAGTATCGGAAAAGTTTGCTCATCTTAAATAAAATGCAATTTTCTTAAAAAAAAAAAAAAAAAATTTAAATCCCATTTTTGAATTAGATTAATTAAATTGAACAAATGAGAAAACATTGTCTTAAGTAGGAAGCTGAGTGCTATTGTTCTATTAAATCGTTGATTTATCATGTTTTAAGCCATCTTCTCTTTCTCTTGAAAGGTCTTTTAGTTTGCCTAGGGAGGCTGTGGAGGCACTGGACCTAATTGAATCTGTTCGAGCAACTCACTCTGCCAGAAACAAGTTTAAACATTTGCCTCGGCCATTTGATTAGGTTTCCCTTTTCACTTATACACTATCATTTAACTTCTATTATTATATCCCCCCCCCTTTTTTTTTTTTTTTTTTTTTTTAAAAAAAAAAAATATAATTGGGCAACGGGGGGGGAAAAAAAATTTTAATATTTTTTAAAAAATAAAAAAAAATATTTTTTTTTTAAAAAAAAAAAAACTTTTTATTAAAAAAAAAAAAAAAATAATAAAAATGGGGGGGGGGAAACACAATTTCTCTGTATATATAGGCCTATATTATTATTATTTTGTTTTTTTGATATGACTTTTGACTGAATACCAAATAAACAAAACTTCTATCTCCTCTCTCCAGACATTTTAACAAATATCATTTTTATGATTTCATTCAGTGGCCCTTGAGAAGGGCAAAAGATTGTGTATGGATGGTTTTATATGAGAGAATCTAAGATTCACAAACCATTTAGCTTCTTTTAATCTTTTGCTAATTCCATCAATAAAAGACTTTATAATAAAATGAGAATTTTTAAAAAATTCAAACGACGAAGTGTTTTAACTCTTTGTAATATTTCTTTCCGGCATGTTATTTTCTTCTACTGGTACAAGGACTCTAGTGCTTATCATTATTAATTATTATTAAGCCTTATTTTTATTATATCATTGGCCATGCTTAGTGAAACCTCTAGAAAAACATTTCTCGCAAAGCAGCAAGTTTTAAAACAAATTCTTACCTGTTAGGCGATTTAAAAAAAAATCTAAGGTGGTCCCTCCTCGAATTTCTCTAAAAATTCGTGGTTATCTAAAAAACTATTTTGAAAAATAAAAACTAATTGTTTTCTAATTTTGAAACGCGACAAGTATCTTTTAATATACAAATTAAGCTATCTTTCTTGTCAATGTAAATTGGAAGATGGAAGGCCAATATTATTAAAAAATTAAAATAAATTTTTCGCTATTAAAAATAATTTTATTTTAGAGCCATCGTTATGTTAAAAAAAAATCCTAACGTGAATACTCTTTAAGTTAGCTCTAAATTAAAATTATCTTTAATATTGAAAAATGTATTTTAATTTTTTAATAATATTGGCCTTCCATCTTCCAATTTACATTGACAAGAAAGATAGCTTAACTTGTATATTAAAAAAAATGATGTATTTTGTCATAAAAATGTGATTTTTAAAGTAGCCTACCATTTTCGATTGACCGATTTATTTCAAAAATTAATATAAATCTGCATTTTTAGTGTAAGAAACAAATTTCATCGATCTTGGGATCTGCGTGCTTTTTTTTTTTAAACATTCACACTTTTTTCTCATTCACACTCACACTCACACACACATTCACACAGTCTTTTCGGCAACTTAGGCCATTTAAGACTTTTGACGATAACCGTTATGAATATATATTATTATTTGCGGTCCAGGCATTCTTATTTAGGCCATTTGGTATCCAAATGGCTTAAATAAAATCAATCTGCGCTTTTAATTTATCCTTTTAATATACTCACATATACTATATAATTACAACAAAAAAATACATAATTCGTTTTTTTTTTTTTTTATAAAGGAGATGTGGTTAGGACAGAAAAAAACCTTCACAAATTCACAAAATGTGAAATAAAAATAACTCGTGTGTGCATAAATTTATTCCACCTTTTTTTTTGTACTTGTACTTTTTTGTACTCAGGCAGGTATAAAACGAATTATCGTACTTTTATATGGCAACGTAAAAGTTCTAATAACATTTTGAGAAATAATATTTAAAGGAATAAAAAAATATTCTTTAAAAATGAATTGGACATCAGGCCGAGTCAAAAACAATCCATCTCGCGTTCATTTTTTATTACTAAGAAAACAAATAATAGTAATTTTTTTAATTTTAAATTAATTTAAAAAGCTATTAATTTAGATGGAAAATATATCGAATTCATCCAGAAAAGGAATTATTTTGATAAAAAAGATAAAAGGAGTTTGTCTAGATGGTGGAAATTAAAGTGTAACTTTGATGGACTGACAACACACACAGCTAGAGAGGTTGGTTTAGGTTTGAGGTGTGTCTTTGTGTACAAAAGCACCTCGGATAAACAAACGAAAGAGGGATGGATCTATACGGTCCAACAAGGTTTCATTGGATTAAATTTAAGGACCTACAACATTGATTCCCACTACTTGTGAAAACCCTGCAAGAGCCCTTCTTTGGAGATACCTTTAATGGAGTGGTCTTAACCAAAGTTTATTTGAGGATTAATTTCAAATATTTTTTCTTCTTTGTTTGAAAATGTAAAGAAATCGATTATTTCAAATCACTTAGATAGAAAGGTTTGGTATAAAATTTTGATAAAACAAATCTTTAAATATTTTTTCTAAAAATATTTGTTTTGCATATTTAGTAAAATTATGTAGGCTATATAATCAATCATAATTTGTCTCTTTGAGTAAAAAACTTATTTTTCTCTTTTTTAATGAATATTTGAATAAAATCATTTTTTTTTCTGGAGAATACAATATATAATAGGAAGAACGATAAGTCAGTTATTTTGCTTTTACTCCGTTTAATCGTAAATATTCCGATATAATGGGATGATATTAATGCTCAATACTAAAACAGATCTTTGCAAATCGTCATAATTGAATCTATACAATATCCTGATTGTCCTTGTTTCGATATGATGTCGTAAATTTTGACCTGCTCTCACACTGTTGCAATAAATATTGCTCGGTTTCTATCCCCACAGAATATTCTGGGTTGGGATGAGAGTAAAGAAAAATGTATATTCATAATAACATTAGATCAACTTATTAGAACTGATCTGAACAGGCAGCATCTTCTCAGCCCCTGCAGTTCAGTTCCTCTTTTATTTTAACTATATTCTTTCTGGCTGCATTTAGCCACTGGTCATTATAGGTCCCACTTTACTTCATAGGAAAAATAGGAGAAATAGTTGCCCTGGTACCGAAGGTAAGAGAAAGTTGTGGGCTGTGCGACCAGTCACACCAGATTTTTAGTAATGCTCTTTGGAAAATGTTTTAGGCCATTTAGATCCCATCCCTATTTATTTCAAATGATTGGTAGCCAATTCAAATGAAATAAATTTTTCTCGCTTGGGACGGGCAGCGAACTCGGGACCATAGGATCGAGAAGCTATGTCTTCTCTCTGAGTCACGATTCATAGAGACTTTAAAACTCATTATTTTTTTATATTTATAATTCTTAACCAATTTTCATATGATAAAAATCTTATTTCTCTCTACCTTTTTTCATATCTTATATCAAATTTAAATTATATATATATAAAATTTAAAAACATTATTTTATTCCTTCCTTTTGAAAATTCAAATCACTCTCGCCTTCAAGATTTAAATCAAAGTAAAAAGGAAAAAAAAAGATTTTTTAAGTAGATAAAATTTATAAATTTCCATGCTTCTTTAATAAGCCTCACTTTGAGCTTAATTTATATTTGTTACGTACCTTGTAAGATATATCTTTCACTCTTCACTCGAGCTGAGAGCTTTGAAGCTTCTTATCAAAGTCTTTTGATCTCAAATCATTACGTCTATGACTTTTTCTCACTCGTTTACTTGACTTTAATTCAACTTACTTACTTAACTAAAATTTCTTTTAATTCTACTAAATAATTGAATATAATTAATTAGATGTAAATGCAGTTTTTTTTTTTATTGTCCAGATGGAAGGGATCAATTTTTACTTTCTCTTACAGATTTTTTGTAATTTATATTAGCCGGTAGTTGAAGTCCACCATTCATTTTGTTAAACTAAATTCTCTTTTATTAATTCACTAAAGAATTATAATTTTTTTTTTTATATATTTGTAATTTTTTATTTCTTTTGTTTTACAACGCTAAAATGTATTCGTGCAATTCAAATGAAAAATCTACTTCAATAAATTTGATCCCTAATTCGATTTTATCCCTGTTGACTGTGTATGAGCATCAAATATGCAAATATATTGAGCTTTTCTTGGGCTAGAAATATGTGATAAACTCTCGACAAAAATCAGAAAAAAAAATTTACACGAAACATCACTTTATATAGTTTTTTTTTTTTTTTTTTTTTTTTTTAATATAAAATTAAATTTTAACATTCAACCATATTTATTTTCATGATCAATGAATAAAGTTTAAATATTTAGGGACACACAGGGATCCATACGCCCGCTCCAGGGACACACATTTTTCTTCTGGTCACTTTCGATCTACTGTGTGTGTCTCTATTGCGTTCGTGTGGATACCTGTGTGTCCCTAAAGGTTCACTATGCAGAGCTGCTGCGGGCGTGTGGATCCCTCCATCATTTTTAATCATTTTTACTCGGGTTTATATTTTATAAGATCCATAAATTAACTTAGCTTAAATATATTCTCCTTACTTCAAATTAACAATAACTCAGCCATCGAATTGTAACAACATCTGGGTCATAAACAATTTATTAGGAAAACTGCAAAAAATCAATTCTCCCTTTAATTTTGCTCTTTTCCTGGGGGTTGAAATAAAATATCCTTGACTCTAGTTTTTTTTGTATTAAAGTTTCTAAAGATTTTTATCATGTTTCTTCTCGGTAAAATACAATAATTCCAGTTTAAGTTTACTTTTTTTTTAATCGAAGATTCTCAGAAAGCAGATTTTCGTATGTTCGTCTTCAATTTAAGAAAAAAATCCTAGAAAATAATATATAAAAAAACATTCATTCAAATATATATAAATATTATTAAATTGAAGACTCTAGAGATATACTTGTCTCTTCAAGAGATTTATATCAAATTTAGTCAAACCAAACTAATATTTTTCTAAAGTGAAGCTTGAGTAGATTATTCGGTTTCAGATTGATTCCTGATCTCTACTGTTAAGTTTTTTTTTTTTTTTTTATTCACTCTTATTCATTGATTCTTCGAGCAGTCTTTGCTGTTTGACTTTCCTTTCGAGTTTGTTTTGTTACCCAACGAGTTTACCTTTCCGGTTACCCTCTTGGGAAAATAGCGTATATTTGATTTAGTCTAAATTGAGTAAGGAATTTCTTACGCTTTTCCAAGGAAAATTTATACCCCAATAATTTTTCTAAGTAGATTTTGATATCCGCATTTCCTTTATTTGTAATCAGATTATTTCAAGATTAATTTTATTTTAATAAAAATAATATGCATGGAGGCGTAAAGGATATATCTCGAGAGTGCCTTGATTCATAGAAGGCGCTCTTTAATAAAAAAAAAATCTAAAGCTTTCAAGTATGTAATCTCACAAAGGGACAATAATTTAATTTTTCGACATTTATCTATTAATTAATAAATTATCGGGTGTGAAGATAAGATGTAAGGTTATATTTGATTTTTATAGGGCCCCCTATCTCAATAGAAAGTAGGAAAGTATATTTCTCCAAAAGGACCTTTTGACATGATATATTGTTAAAGCGTGGTCATAAATTAAAATACCTATCCAGAGTTCAATAATTACTCTGTTTCTTAACCTTTAATTCAAATTCTATATCTTTCTTTTTCCTGGGGCGCTCTTCAGAACCAGTGGCGGATTAATGCAATTTTGTCGGGGGGGGCGGTTTTTTTTATTTTTTTTTATTTAAGGACTTTGTGGGCATTTATGGCCATTTAGACCCCTTTCCTATTTATTTAAATTGATTGGTAACAAATTCAATTGAAATTAAAGCCAGGAAATCATAATTTCTTTAGATTACTAGTTTTTATAACATTGTGAATTTCTTCTCGGGGGGGGCGATCGCCCCCCCCTTTAATCCGCTCCTGTCAAAACCCCTGATAAATTCTCGTGAAGCTCTAAAAGCTCATATTGTAATATTTATTACTATTAGGGAAAATATTTAATTTATTTATAGCAAGAAATAGACAAATATGTGAAAATATTTTTTTTGATACATTCTATTCCGCCTAAACAATATTTGTGTAGATAGATGTGTTGCTAAATTTTCTTCTATTTCTACTTTTTACAAATAAAAATTGAAAGATCCCTATTTTAATATACGTACAATATTTATTCAAAGAATTTTTTTTCCTATTTTCACATATTCATATTTTACAAACCAATGAATTCTATAATTAATTAAAATTTCAAATGAAAATAAAAAGGTGAAATGAATTTGTATATTTTATACTACAAAAAAATAACAGAAAAAAGATAATTTTAATTGAAATGAATTTTAATAAACTAGAGTGTAAATAAAGAAAATAAATTGATATTTTTTCTTTCATCCCAGTGAATAAGTGGCTAAGTCGATTTTTGTCCAAAATGAGTTAAATAGCCTAAGAAAAGCAGGGAGGTAATTTCTTCGTTGTATATAAGCGAGCAAGCCAGGGGGTGACTCTAAACGTGGTTATTAAGATCTGCGTTTTCTTCTATCTTCAGTTTTGTATTCTTCCAATCGTTTACCGTTGGTTGTCTAACTCCCAGGCGTTCCCATGACTATGCTTGGGAATATCTTTCCCACTTTTCCTTTCCCTGTTAACTTTGAAAATATTCTTGTTCTTGCGGTAGGAAATTCTGATTTGTGCCTATCTATATAAATTTTATAAAGGCTACACAACTTTAGATCTAAGTGTTAATGTTATTTATTTATTTTTTATTTTCTATTTAATTTGTTCTAACCTGCATAGTAATTCAACTGCGATAAATGGTGAGACCATAAGTCTTTAATAAAGGAAAAGAATCTTACGATTTTATTTTTACTTTTTTTATTATTGACAAAAACCAGTTATTTGACTTCTGATTTAGGTTCATTTTAAAAAATTATAGTGGGGAGGAGAGAGGGAGGACATTTTGGAGAAATCGTTGCCATGGTAACAAAAATTAAATATTTTTCCATGTTTATTTACATTTTTTTTAAATTAAGGTCTTTTTTGGCATCGAAAGCCATTTAGATCCCTATTTATTTCAAATGGACTGGTAGCCCACGGGGCGTGGTGTAGAGGTTAGCGTGCTAACCTCATATACCAAACGTCGCGGGTTCGGACCCCAGGCAGTCCGATGATTTTATTTAAGCCATCTGGATACCAGATGGCTTAAATAAAAATGCCTGGACCCTAATATATATAAATTCATAAATAACGGTTATCGTAAATGTCTTATATGGCCTGAGCTGCCGAAAAGACAGTGTGAATGTGTGTGTGAGTGTGAGTATGAATGAGAAAAAAGTGTGATTGTTTTTCAAAAAAAAAAAAATGGACTGGTAGCCAATCCATTTGAAATAAATTGTCGCATGAGACCCACCAGGGTTCGAGGGCTTATTTACATATTGAATTCTAATATATTGCCGGAAACTAAATATTATATATGTCGATTCTGGTGTGGCAGCAGTTGTTCAACCAACCACACCAGATTTTTTTTAACACATACTTTTTTTCCACTCACACTCACTCACACATGCATACAGTCTTTTCATAAACATAGGTCATTTAAGACTTTTTACGATACCCGTTATTTGTAAATATATCTATTGGGGGTCCAGGCATTCTTATTTAAGTCATTTGGTATCTAAATGGATTAAATAAAATCATCGGACTGCCTGGGATCCGAACCCTCGACCCTTGGTATATAAGGCAGGCGGGCTATCAACTACACCAAGCCCGAGGACACCAGATTTTATATTGTATTTAAAAAAAAATTCAAAATATTTTTCTTAATCTTTTGAATTTTCTTTATTAATTTTTGTAAATATATAAACAAATCGACAACCTCGTGCTTGTTTTTTTTTCTAAATTTATCTCTACTATGCCGTCAATTTGGAGTTTATTTTTTACCTTCTAAATTGGATTCTTTGATCGACCTTTTAGAAAATCTTTTTTTCTTCTTCGATCCGCCAAGTAAACAAACATTTAAAGGTGTCAAGTTATTTTGTTAAAAGTAATAATATCCATTGGGGAAAACAAATAAAGAGCACTCGCTTTTCTTTCAATGCATTGATCGTAAAAAATAGATGACCCACCAAAGTGGTTTCCTCTCTCTCATCTTTAGCCCCCGATCGATGTTTATTGCCGATATTAGCACCGGGTGGACTGGGTGGAGTTTGGGAGATCCGGATCGGGGTTATCTACGCCCTGAGGTATATAAATAGTCCCTACATTTGTCCAAATGATACTACACCAAATAGATGCACATCCGAAGAGGAAAATCAACAAGGAAGGAACAAACATACTACATATGCTCTAATGAGCTTTATTATTGAGGGCAGTTTTAGTAAACATATTTAAACAGGATCATTTTAATTAATCTCAATGCTTAAAATATTACAGAGTCAAATTAAAATTGATTATTTATTCCTATAAAAGTGATGTGACCTATTATAAATATATCCTACTTTATTAATCAATACATTTTTCTTATAATTAAAAATTCATTGGTTAAACAAAATTTTTATTTGTATTGTAAAAAGTGGGGTCCATTCAGACCAAGGTCGGAAAATAAAGAAAAAAACATTTTATTATTTAAAATAAGGTAGTTTCTTTTTTGGACAATTAGTCAAAAATTCGAAATAGTTTTCAACTGTCAACATTAAAATTTTTTATTAAAAATAAAAATTCAATTGAATATAAAGTATTAATCAAAAACTCCCCAAGTGTCCAAAAAAGAACTTACCAGATTCTGAGGTATCAAGGGGAAGGATGGATGGATTTTATGAGGTAGTGCTCCTTTCCTGTCAGCAGGGCCACACCTCCTGGCCTAACCAAGTCGGATTCATCCCTATTTTTAAGGCACTTAGGCCTCCCGACCCCTTAGTGTCTGTGGAGTAAGATTTTCTCACACTATACTACCCTTAGACTTCGGTAATGTTAAATTATTTTCGGCAAGCTCGAGTTGTGTTCAAACTTCAGATCCGAGCCACTTGCTTCGTCGATTTTCGAGGGGATAAGGCGGTCCAACTGAATTATGGGTCAAAAATTTTCCTATGAGGAAAAACATTTTGTCATTTGTCCGTAATCAATATTTAAATACATTTTTAATCTCTAATAGACAACACTCATTTTCCCGAGTAAAAATTTATCAGAAAAATCATAGGGATCCACACGCCCGCTGCTAGTCTGCATAGTGAACTTTTAGGGACACACAGGGATCCACACTCCCGCACCAGGAACACACTTTTTTCTTCTGGTCACTTATTTCGATCTACTGTGTGTGTCCCTGGTGCGGGAGTGTGGATCCCATTGTATGCCCAAAACTTCACTAACTGCTGGCGTGTGGATCCCTCGGTCATCTTTACTCGGATTGATCTCTCTAGTAAGGCATAATAGGGACAACTCATGGATATTATTAATAGACGTATTAATTAATTAAAATGTTGAAATAAGAAGACTGTCAAAATGTTGATCTATGTATGAATATTAAATATTTAATTTACTAATACTTTAATTATTTTATCCTTTAGAATTTAAGACCAAGTTTGTTTCATAATTCTAGCGTCAGTTGTTTCGCTCCCCGCATTAAATTTATTTAATTTCCACTCAAGGAATAAACTGAGCATTTACCAAAATAAATATGCTCTCTAATTAAAGTTAAATTTTTTTTTTTAGTTTTTTTATATTGCCCACTAAAATTTGGGGGATGATCCTCTTTCTTCACTTAGAGAACCTTTCTAGGACTATATTATTATTATGCAGAAAATTTATTTTAACATTTCAAAATCAAACTGCCTTTCAACTTTAATCCTTAATTTTAGTATAAAACTTTCCTTTTATTCAAGACTTTCGAATATTTGCAAAGATTATTTTAACTAATTAGTTAAGTCCTAGTCATACATCATTTCAAGTTGCGACTTTTTTCCTTGCCTTTAAACTTGTTCAATTTCCTAATTAAGAAGTGTAAAATGTTTGAAAAGTAAAGATTAAAAATTTCTTCATTTTTTTTTTTTTTAAACTTTATTAAAAATTTCTTATAGGAACTTAAAAGTTTATATCTCTATATCACTATTTAATTAACAGACCAAAGAAAAACTTATTATTTTCTTTCGTTAGATCTATCAAATTAATAATCTTAAATTTCCGGGTGTCTTTGTTTAAAAAGAAATGATAATATAAGTAAGGATGTACCTTTGAAATATTCGGAGAAACACACTCTATAAAGAATTTTACTCAAACGACGCGGCTAATAAGTATAATAATATGGGAAACAAGTACTCCATAGGGGAGGGGATTAAAGGGGTTAATTACCCCTCTGAGATTTGAGAAAAATATTTTTTAGGAATAAAATTGTATTTTTAATATAAAATTTTAAAAATTAATACTTAAAAATTTGATTTGTATATATATTCTGGTAAACAAGTACAGAATGCGCCTTTAAATTACCGAAAGTAAGAAAAAATTGTGTGCTGTGCCACCATTCACTCCATGTTCGGACGAAAAAAAAAACTGTGTTTTTATTTATTTTGAAAGAAGCTGCATAGTCAACTTAAAAATAATTATCTGGTCCGAATCAGTATAGAAAAAAAATTTATTTAATAGAGGGTGAGTTTCAGGGGAGGGTAATATACATTTTAAAATTCGTTTAATACTATATGCCCTAAGTATTAGATATATTGAATAAATTACTGTTAGTTTGCTAAGGACAAGTATTTTTGTAAAGAGAACCTTTTTAATAATTTTTTTTATTATCTCTTGAATAGGTATTATAAAATAAAAAGACAAGTCTTTTAGTTATTTTCCATTCGAGCCTAAAGTCCGTCGTTTGAATCTTTCTAGAAGTATTTTTAATAGAGAGAACTTTTTTAATAATTTTTTTTTTTTATCTCAATGAATGATAAAATAAAAACAAGTCTTTAGTTGCTTTCCTGTCGAGCCAGGAATCAATTCGTTGAATGTTTCTCTGTGAAAAGTGTTTAGTTTCTCTTATACTGTGTTTATATTTGTGTGATTACAACTTTAACCCTCCCAGCTCATCACTCCCCGTTTGGTCGGCAAATTAAAGGTATTTAACTTTCGCAAACCTCATTTGCATAATGGGTTAAAATTTATATTTATTACTTTCTCTTACCTCTATATATATGTTAATATATATAGAGAAAAGGTATTGAAAATTCAATGTCGAGATTTTGATGGATATACACGTTTTGAGGTCCCCTGAATCAAAAAAAGTGTTTTTCGCGACATGGTCTTCTGTCTGTCTGTGAACAAAATATCTCAAGAACGAAAAGAGATAGGAAGTTGAAATTTTATATTTAAGTTAGGCACTCCCCTAGTACGTGACACGAAGCTTTTGAACAAAATCGGCTAAAGGCTACTAGTACTTTACTGATGTAATTTTTCAGTTTTTTTTTTATTTTCTCAAAATTTGCTTCGACGATTTTGATTAAAATTCAAAAATCAATTATTTTTTAGATGCTTTTTCAAAAGTATATTTTCATTTGCCCTTAAAATTGTTGGAAGACCACTTTACTCTTGTACTCCATAGGAAAGACAGGAGAAATGGTTAATATGCTCATTTTAACCACAAAAAATATTTAAATGAATTATTATTATTAATTTACTTACTAATTAAAAATCACATTAAAGTATATATTTGTAACATTAAACTGGTAGTTTAATTTTCCTTTTAAGAAGCCGTACAAAGAGGGAACTTTGAAGCTATCAATATCTTTATTCTTTCAAAGGCTACCTGGGAAAATTAATCAAGTACAAGTTTCAAAATCCATTAATTTCAATATGATTATTTTATTTAATTAAGAAAAAATAGGCTTATAGAAAATTTTTACCAAATATATACTTACAATTTTTTATAGTATTTTATTATTATTTTTTTCTTTATTTTTCGGCCTTTGAGCTTGGTCATTCAGGCCCCAGTCTTTACAATACATCTTACAAAAAACATGATACAATAAAACTTTTAGAAAAGTCAACATTAATATAAAAAGAAAATATTACAAATATTAGTCTTTTATTTAAAATCAAATAAACAATCAGTTTGTATCATAGCTCTTAAGGTGACGTATTAATGTCGAAATGCGTATAAGCCCTAAGCTAAAATAAGCCCTCGGGGCTTGGCGTAGAGGTTAGCGTGCTAACCTCGTATACCAAACGTCGCGGGTTCGGACCCCAGGCAGTCCGATGATTTTATTTAAGCCAATTGGATACCAAATGGCTTAAATAAGAATGCCTGGACCCCAAATAAATATATATTATACAAATACGAGTATCGTTTAAAGTCTTAAATGGCCTAAGTTGCCGAAAAGACTGTGTGTATGTGTGTGTGAATGTGAGTGTGAATGGGAAAAAAGTGTGAGTGTTTAAAAAAAAAATAAAAAAAAAAATCAAATAAACAATCAGTTTGTATCATAGCTCTTAAGGTGACGTATTAATGTCGAAATGCGTATAAGCCCTAAGCTAAAATAAAAATCTTTTGAATCTTAATTTAGTGTTATTTATCTATAATTAGATGATAATTTAATTAAATAAAGAAAGGATCTGGAAAAACGAAGTTGAAATTTGTACATTTTAAAGAGTCTTGGCTTTATACATAAGTAAATTCTGGCTGACTACTGAACAAGGGCGGATCCGGATCCAGAGGTGTTTCTCGGGGGGGGGGTAATCTGGTGTGACTCGTAGCACAGCACACTATTTTTTCTTAATTTCGGTAATTTAAAGGCGCATTCTGTACTTGTTTACCAGAATATAAATACAAATCAAATTTTTAAGTATTAATTTTTAAAATTTTACATTAAAAATGAGGAGGCAATGGCTAAGCCGGCTAAGCTTAGGATTACGGAGTCCGAAGTCTCAACACGACTCGGGTTCGGATCCAGCTTGCCGCAAATAATTCAACCATCCTGCCGAAGTCTCCTCTTAGGGTAGGTAGGGGGATAGCCCCACCGTGGTATCACAAAGGGCCTAATTGGCCTAAGTGTGTTCCCTCTCTGGGAACGGCCACTTCAACCTAACCTAACCTAACCTTACATTAAAAATAAATTTTTTTTCAAAAAAAAGTATTTTTTTCAAATATCGGGGAGGGGAGGGGTAATTACCCTCTTTACCCGCCCTCCCCTTGTATCCGCCCTTGCTACTGAATTCTAATAGTATAGATTTTTCTTCATTCAGTTATTTAAATAACCCTAAGCAAAGATTTAGAATTGATAAAATGTTATATTTCATAAATTATTTATTTTTCCACACTATATATTTGATCACTTTTGTTTTTGTTTTTTATCTGTTATTTAATAAAGCAGAATAGAAATAAGAAATAAATGAGAAAAATATATGAATTGAGAATGAAGAGTTCGAAAGACATAGAAAAAAGGCTCTTGCGAAAAGAGAAAAAAAAATGACAGACGTTCGAGAGACGGAAGGAACCCTTTGGAAAGAAAAGTCAATTTATCCTTTAGTACATATATCAACTTGTTCTTTTTTTGGAAAAGAGGAGGGGTACGTGGGCAGGTTTTCCATTTTCCAATGGTTGTCGACTTTGTCTGCTTTGCCTCTTCTGTCTCGTTTTCTTTCGGATTCTTATTCTCTTGTACAGAAATCTTCTTCGACAGAAAGACAACGATACGATACTATTTCCGACATCTTCTAAAAAAAAAATCAAGATCCCAAATCGTAAATAAGAAAAAAAAAAAATTGCATATTTATTTTATCAATAAACATAGTGAATATTGACATTTTTGTTGATTATATCCATTGAGAAAATTCCGATATTCTCTCTCTCACTCTCTTCTGATGAAATTGGAATAATATTTGAATATAAAATTTGGGAAATTGTTCCATAAATATTTCTCCCTTGAGAGATATTCAAGAGGAAAACGTTTATAAAACATTTAATGAAATATTCGTATTCAAAAAAATGAAATTAAAATATTTGTAATTTACATTATTTTCTCTTATCTCCGTTTTGAGGTCCCCTGAGTCTGTGTAGATAAAAAAAAAAAGGAAAAAACTTTTTAGGCTTAAACTGCGCACTCTGTCAACAAAATTTCCATCTTAGATTGATGAAAGAACTTTACCTCTGCTCTAAGGGATTGGGGTTACAAATTGTTACAAAACAATTTCTATATATGAAAATTTATATGCAAATGTCACGTAATAACAACTCTATTAACTCACACTCTGAATGATGATGGCCTTATCTCATTAAAGCCCCAATTTTGCGCTCATCCTTTGGATGCTTCGTCCCTTTTTTTTCACTTGGTATTTTTTAATAGTCAATTAAAAAATAATTTTTCTCCAGTAAAAAATGAATAAATGATTACCAATATAAATATTTAATAAGAAAACTTAAAGTCAAAGTTTGACAGTTGAATAAAAAAAAAAAAAAAATTGTTTTGAATATCATCGAATTCTAAAATTCCCACGAGAACTTTTCATTTATTTGACTTGAAAATATATTATTCACATCTTATAAATTGCCCTCCGCTTTGTACAACAAAATCCATAAATCATTCTTTATGGTCAGTAAAAAAATATTTGCATTGAACAAAAAAATAAAAATTCTTGTGAAAACTCAATTTTAATTCTCAACAAAGCCATTTTCAGCCCTTTAAGAGTATATTTATATTATTAACATACAAAAATAGTTTTGTCTTAATAAAATTTATAATTCAGTACATGTATTTTAAATAGTATTCGTTTGAAAACTGACAAGAAATCTTAATTCTATGAAATACATATGAAGTTTAATATAAATTTTATTCTATTATGTTAATAATATAAAAATACTATTAAAGGGCTGAAGATGACTTTATTGATCGTAACCGAAACGTTCCGGAATTAAGTGTTAAAAAAAATAGTTACTTTTTATTATTGACTGCATCTTTTTTATTAATCCAATTCTATAACAGCGACAACTTGTTATATATTTTACTTAAACTGATTGGTAGCAAATATTATTCATATAGATTTTTTCATTCTCGACAGGGCTTAGAACAAGAAACGAGAAATTCTACCTACTGTTAGATTGATAGCTAATTTAATCATATACTGAGATGATTGGTTATCGATGACTGGATTAATTGTAAAGTGAATGGAGGATTGATCAGCCATATCGCCTGCTGAGAATCATAGTGGCGAAATTCAACAATTAGAGAAAAGGTGTTTGGAAATTTTATAAACATAGCCGGGCAACAATAGGCCAGAATCAATAGCAAAGAATGGAAATATATTTTGACACTCAAAAGAGAAGATGCTTTAACAACGTTTTGTATGCTTAACACAAAAATTAAATTTTGGGAATTTAGCCATTCTGATTCTCAGCAGGCGATATGTGAAAAATAAATTTCGAACGTCTGTCCGCTCATTGATATCGAATAGAGAGAGGGACATGGTAATAAAAATATTATCTAGTAGGCCTATTAGCTTCCCTCTTCTCTTTTACACGCAAAATATCGCCTTATTAATGTTCAAAATAATTAAAATCTCTCTTCTTTCTTCCTGTAGAAATGGAAAAATGAAGAGAGAGTTCAAAAAATAACCGTCATCTTGTCACCTGTTTTGTCCCTCGAAACTAGAAATTTTATTTTACATCCCTGACTTCTTTCTCTACTTCCTCTAAATACGTATATAGATGAATACAAGGGGTGAGATTATTTTAATTTTAGATTACCTCTAATTATAATCCATTTCGGATATTGTATTAAATTTCAAATTATAATAATACTTTATATTTTATCTTTTATACAAAATTATTCACCATACTTTATTTATTAATAGAATATTGCTAGATTCTCGATAATGAATTTCAAGACTTAATTGGAATGCTTATTGAAGCGAATAAGAGGATTGTATTTAATACGCCAAATATTAATTAATTTATTGATCATGTTACCATTTGAATAATTAATAAATCCACATTTGTTCGTTAATAAGTAAAGACATCACTTATAAGACCAAACCATACTCTGCCTTTTGGGTAAAGCTTTTCATGACCTAAAGGATAGCAAATGGTTACACGATTCCTTTACCAATTAAATCGAATAATTATGGACAAAGATGCCGAAAATGAAAGATGAGACAAAAAGTTTTTAATGCGATTAAGCGGCTTTATAAAGTCGAGTGAAAATTGATTAAACAAATAAATGTAATTTAAGAGTCGTTTGGGTTGGGAGAGAAATATTAAGACTTTCTTTTTTTTTTCATTTTTTGGTTCGGCTATTTCAAACCTAAATTTTTTATATATTTATTGTTAATATATTGATGGTTCCCGGGGGACGTTCCGCACTCTGATTTCTCTGGGTCACTCACTCGAGGTTTCGCCGAGTTTTGTAATCCTTGTTGATCTATAGATTTTGAAATTAAATTTATGAGAATATTTTAAAATCTCTTAACGTTTTTACTGACATGAACTCTTGCGTGAAAATGATTCTTACACGGTCTGTAAAACAATTGATGTGATATTATTTTAGTTTTTGTACATTGTTTTTTATAATGGGTGTCTTGTTAAATCTTCAATTGCCCTCGGGGCTTGGCGTAGAGGTTAGCGTGCTAACCTCGTATACCAAACGTCGCGGGTTCGGACCCCAGGCAGTCCGATGATTTTATTTAAGCCACTTGAATACCAAATGGCTTAAATAAGAATGCCTGAACCCTAAATAAATATATATTATATAAATACGAGTATCGTTTAAAGTCTTAAATGGCCTAAGTTGCCGAAAAGACTGTGTGTATGTGTGTGGGAATGTGAGTGGAATGAGAAAAAAGTGTGAGTGTTTAAAAAAAAAAAAAATCTTCAATTGTTATCAATACTGATTTATTTTGATCCATTTTGGCAGCTTCAGTTCAATTTCAATTTTTTTTTTTACGATTACATTAACTTTACCTGCCTAAGCTATAGTTGGTGGGGAAAGTTAATATAAATATAGGTAAAAAAAAGTAATAAATAATTATTTTAGAGGATCTATTGTAGTATTTAAATTTTAAAATTATAGGACAGTCTATTTATCAAAAAACTTTTTTTTTTCAAATCATTTCCCTTTTAAATTTAATTTTTATTTATTTTTACCATAGTATATTTTATGGTTAAGATAAAACAATTTTTCACCTAGCTGTCATCTTTTTAAAATAGAAAATATAGAGTTTTTTTTTATAAAACGAGATGGTTATAAAATATATTAAGTTATTTGAATTTAAGAACTTAAGGTGCGCGTCTCGGAAAACCGTTAAAACACGATTGACTCGAGGCGGCACCAGATGGCTTTAGTGTTCCCTCATTGGAAAACAAGGGACTTTTTCCATTTCATTCTAGACTTTCCAGCTAATTAATTAAAGGCAAAAAATTAATTATTTTTTAACACAATGAATACTAATTTAATTATCTACAACTTATAGAGCTCCTTTTTTTTTTAAATATCTTTTATTTAATGCGATTAATCTAAAAAAAAAATTTTTTTTTTCGAAAATCAAAAAAAGGGCTTCTATAAGTTGTAGATATTTTAAATAGCTTTAATTTGAAAAAAATTTGAGGTCGATAGCTTCAAAATTGTGGCCGCTGGAAAGTCCCAAAATTAGCACCCCGAGACGCGCACCTTACCAAGTTTCAATTTTTTCTATTAAGTTTTACTTTTTTTTTTGCTCTATGTATTTTATCACTCTTATTTTTGTAGGTTAAATTTAATTAATTTACTGAGTAGCCAGTATCCAGGATTCTCTCCTCACCCCTCAAGCACTTAAACTAGTAAAACTTTTTTCGATTAGACAAAATAAGATTTATATTATAAAATAATAAATTAAAATTAATTTCTCCAGCTGATTTGAAAATAAATTAGTAATTTTTTTGTTTTTGCGAAGGCTCTTGAAGTAAATTCTTTTATGTAATATTCTTAAATTTAAGAAACATCTTAATCATATAAATATTTCTTTAGAAAGAGGAATTAATTTTTCAAAATCAAATTCTCTTTAGACAATAGATAGTCGCTCTCAAGGTCCCATGAGATCCAACAAACAATGGACGTGGATTTGGTAACTAAAATGAAAAATTTATCAAGAACTTCTAAAAAAAAATTTTTTTTTAACCTTTTTAGGTATATAATGGCATAGAATAAATATTGTTTTTGAAAATCATATCATAAATAGATGCTTTCATTTTTTCAAATCTCATATTTTTCTTCTTATTTGAATGGGCAATAATCTATGAGCCAAATATGGGCAAAATTTGTACCGAAAGAACCAAATCTTACCTTCAAAATAATTAATAAAAAAATTATCCCGATATTTTAAAAATTTTTAATATTTACTAGTAATATTTCCCTAAAATACGAAATAATAAATACACCTAATTGTTGTAATTTTCTTATAAATCTATCTACAGTATATTATTTCTGTCTGTCACGCTCTATTTGGCTAACTTCCCGTCGAAATTTCGAAATGAAATTTTCCACCCTTATAGAGGTTGTTATGGAGAGTCCAGGAAAAATATTCGGATCCCAAAATGGGGATGCTTAAGATAAGAGAGGGTTATTTTTTAATAAGCCACATATGTATGTTTATGATGTTTGAAAGAGTGTCTGAAAATTTGCAGTAGGCCTATATGATTAAGAAAAGGTCACCAGTTGGAGGGGATTCAGGTGGACAAATCCTCCCTGGCTAAGCAAAGCCCACAGAAGGTGGATTAGTATTCTTTTAATTTTAATTTTAAAGCTAGCAACCAGATTTTTCGTGTCGACATATATTTATTTTCCGCCGATATATTAGAATTCAAAATGTAAAATTTATAGGTATGGGAAAATATTTATATTTTATTACCATGGCAACCATTTCTCCTATCCTTCCTATGAAGTACAAAAGTGGTCTTCAGAAGATTTCAATGGAAAAATGAGAATATACATTTTAAAGAGCATCTAAAAAAGAATTGATTTATGAATTTTAATCAAAATCGTTGGAGCGAATTTTGATAAAATCGAAAAAAAACTGAAAAACTACATCAGTAAAGTACTAGTACTCTTTGGCCGATTTTGATTAAAAGCTTATTTTCACGCCTCAGGTGGGTGTCTAACTTAAATATAAAATGTCAACCTCGTAGCACAATTCCTTCATGCTAAAATTGAACACATACAGGCCATGTCGCGAAAACCACTTTTTTGGATTCAAGGGACCTCAAAACGCGAAGATCCATTAAAAACCCGACATCGAATTATTGACATGAATACAATACTTTCTCTCTCTCATATATACATGTATATGTAATTAACATATACATATAGGTAAGAGAAAGTAAAAATAGCGAATATGAATATACGACTGAATATTAAAATTTTAATAAAAAAATTTATTTTATTATTCTTTATCGAGATCAAAGGTCATTTTTTTTTAATAAAAACCAAAAATACATTTTCTATTCAAAATATAATTGTTCATAAACCTCAAATTATAAAAAAGAAAAAATATTCTTAATTCATAAACATTTTCCGTATATATTCCTTTGTGTTGGTATAATAGATGGATTAATCTCGCGAATCGTTTTCTAATATTTACCCATTGTCTCCCTCTCTCGCTCTTGTTTGTTCTTTTGTGGAATGGAGATGTGGAGGGTGAAGGGGGACTTGTTCTCAGTGGGGTTGGGGGGGGTGCGGAGCCCCTCTTCCCAGCCTTGATCAATACAGGTGCGCACTCCCTGTCCCTTCCCCCTGTTGATCCCCCTGATTCCCGGCTCTCGGCTTTTCCTTTCCTTACCGCCTCAGGGGGCGACCTATTCTACTACATCTCCCATCATCACAACAAACATCTCATCAATTAGCTCATTAGTTCCCTTTGCACGTTTTGCTCTCATTCCAAAATGGAAAAAAAAAAAAACTAATGATTTAAAAAAAAGAAAAAAAATCCTAAATAAAGATGAAATTGATTCAATCATTATGAACTCATATTTCTAAAATTAACTAATTAATAACAAGGATTTTAAACTTCTTAATTCATATAGACATCACCTTTTAAAATATTTCCTTAATTGCTTTGAACAATTTCAGAATAAAATTATTTTTAATATAATTTTTTTTTTATATCGATCGGTTTATTATTTTTTTAATTTCCTTTTTTTTTTTTTTTTTTAACACTCACACACACTTTAATGGCGTAAATAAAATCATCGGACTGCCTGGAGTCCGAACCCGCGTCTTTTGGTATACGAGGCTAGCACGCTAACCCCTACACCCCGAGGGCGACTGTGTGAATGAGAAAAAAGTGTGTATAACATGGGAAAATATTTATATTTTGTTACCTTGGCAACCATAGGGTAAAGTGATCTTCAAACAATGTTGAGATCAAAATGAGAATATACATTTTAAAGAGCTTCTAAAAAATAATTGATTTTTAGAATTTTATTCAAAATTGTTGTAACAAATTTTGAGAAAATCGAAAAAAACTGAAAATCTTGAAATCGAATTTTTGACATGATTACAATATTTGGTCTTATATATTAACATATAAAAATAGAAACAGAAACACTATGAAGAACTTCAGTATCAAAGGGAAATTAGCCCTCGGGGCTTGGTGTAGGGGTTAACGTGCTAACCTCGCATACCAAAAGTCGCGGGTATTTAAAGAAAAATAGTTGGTTGCAACTCGATAGCCACAACTACAATATTTAAAAAATTATTTATTGTTTTTATAAAAAAAAAGTAAAAACGCAGTCGTGGTCCGGCAGGGCAGGTAAAGACAACAGTCACCAAGATCATTGTTAACGAGCAATTTTTGTTTCAAGTGAAATTAAATCGTTTTTACGTGCCTGCCTTGAATACCAAGGGTCTTACGTTCGGATCCCACGCAGTCCGATGATTTTATTTAAGCCATTTGGTATCCAAATGGCTTAAATAAGAATGCCTGGACCCTCAATAGATATATTAATCAATAACGGATATCTTAAAAGTCTTATATGGCCTGAATTGCCGAAAAGACTGTGTGATTGTGAGAGTGAATGAGAAAAAAGTTAGTGTTAAAAAAAAAAAATTCACTGTTTTTTCGGCAACTTATACCCGTATTCAGGGCGGACAGGGGGGGGGGGGTATATCCCCGGGGCCCGGCCCTCGGGGGCGGGCTGCCTCCCACCTTAAAATTCTAATAAAAATTAAGTTTCATGTAAAAATTTCAATTTAAAAAAATATCATTTCATGAAATTTTTTTTCTGGGCCCTTTAAGCTCAAATCTTAAAATTTCAATTCAAAAAAATCATTTTCTTAAATTTTTTCCTCAAGGGCCCTTTAAGCTCAAATCTTAAAATTTCAATTAAAAAAAATATCATTTTCTTAAATTTCTTTCCTCAAGGCCGGCCTTTAGCTCAAATCAAGTTTGATCTTTTCACGACTCAGGATAGCTAAAAACGCAGATTTCTGGCCAATTTTCAAAACATTTTCCATCCCCCAGATTCCCCGGAAATTCTCTATCCGGATTTGGCTTCGATAAATTATTGTAACTCTTTGGTTAGGAAATTTTGAAAAAAATTTTAAATAACTTTATTTAAATAAATATTTTAAGCTAACAGTTAGCTATAACTATTTCAAATTTGTCAAAAACTGTTAAAAAATTTTTGAAGCCAATACCTTTTATATACTAAAAACAAAAACTCAGTGGGCAAAAGGCCACCCCCCTAGTCATAGTCGTACCTTGAGGAACAAGGAATCCTTATGCCTATATAAATGTATAGATATAAGGAATTCATTCTTCCTCAAGGAACGACTATGAATACGGGTATTAGATCATATAAGACTTTACTTTTGGTATCCAAATGGCTTAAATAAAATCATCGGCCTGCCTCCCATATTTATAAATTTTACGTATCAACCGAAACTAAATATATCTCGACACAAAAAATGTGGTGTGCAAGCACAGAACACAACTTTCGATTACTGAATGTAAGAGAAAGTTGTGTGCTGTGCGACCACCCACACCAGATTTTTTTGTTTAATGTTTTAATTTAAATTGAATAAAATCTAATCTCGGTACTTTATTTAACATTGAGCAAACAAAATAAAAAGCAAACGCTCAAAGATTGTTTTATTTTAAATGGAGGTTTGCTTTTTTTTCTCCCATTTGAACTTTTTAAAATTAAAAACAGCTTATTTAATATTTAAATTTGCTTTTTTATAGACATGAAACAAGATCTTATAAATATCATAAATTTTTTATAGAAATACTCTTTTTCTCTTTTTCTCCTTTTTTTTTTTTTAATAAACTAAAAAAGATCAGATTCAAATTTCATTTCATTTTTAGATCCTTTGAAACGCTTTGGCCTTTTCAAGAAGTGAATAATATCCCTCCTCTTATCCAATAAGAGATGTCTATTTGACACCTTTTTATTTAAATCCTATATGGATCAAATTAAATGGAATGGGATTTTACTTCGATTTCTGTGGGAATACAAAAAATAGAACATTTGATTCTGAGTTCTTGTTTTATAACCTCTCCATTATCGGTGGTCGGTTAACACCCTTGATCCTAGGGGCCACCCATCCGTGGCCTAGGAACCATGACTATAATTAATACAATATAACACGGAAAATTTGCGCTAGCAATTTTTCAATGGTATTGTATTTTAATAAAAAAAGAAAAGTATTTCCTCGTTTTTTATCACCAATTTTATCAGTAGATTAGTTGAATCTTACTAATCATGTAAATTGTTGTAATCTCCTTTTTTTTAATGTGTTATGTTTCATCTTCTATTTTTAATTCTTTCTTTTTTGCAATTTTTTAAAATTTTTTATATATTTCCAATATATTTATTTTTTTTTTTTTTTATTATATTTTTTTTGTGGGGGGGGGGGGGGGGGGGGGGAGAATCCTCTCTTTTCCTCTCCCCAACAAAACTTCTCGCTGCCCCTCTGCACAACGGTACATAAGAAAAAAAATATAAAAAAACACATTTGGGGAGGAGGTTGTTTCCTCTTTTTTTTTATTTTATACTTCGTTTTATTTATTAAGATATTTATTTTTTGGTTTTTTTTAATTTTTTAAAAAATTGTCCTGTAAACGATCTTAATAAATTTAAAAAAGAAAAAAAAACTAGTGTGACTGGTCGCACAGCGTGTGCAAGAACAGACAGAGAACAAAACTTTCTCTTACCTTGGGTAAATGAAAGTTATGCCAGATTTTTTGTGTCGTCATATATTTAGTTTCCGACACTAACAAGATACAATTTTTTTTAAACTTAAAAAAATATTTATATTTTGTTACTATTTTTCCTATTAAGTACAAGAGTAAAGTGGTCTTCAAAAGAAAATGATGATAAAAAAAAAAAAAAAACTGAAAAGGTATATCAGTGATAAAAAAAAGTTGTTTTCTGTGCGGTCAGTCATACCGAATTTTTTATTTTTCGATTATATATTTCATTACAACCAACATATAAAGTTTTAATACAAAATAAATTATCCACTTTTCCGTTTTTAAATTAAATATTTTTTTAAAGCTTTCAATAAAATTTTTTATATTAAATTTTCATATCTCTAGGGGTAGGTAGATGGTTCATCAAGTATTTCAATCTAAATGAAGCAATAATTGTAGTTATTTAACGTTGTTCTAATTTGATAATCAAAAAGTTGTAAAAATAAAAAAAGAAAGACACTTTAATGCCGGGTTGCAAGAAAACAGTTCTGTAAACATTTAAAGTCTGTTAGTAAACATCGCTTTGGGCTTTAAAATTATAGGCTGTTCTAAAGCAGCTTTAAAGGAACTGTTAACTATTCCCTACTGTTAAGATATAGATAGATGAAAACGATTGGGCCCGCAAAAATGACAGCTTTCTATTAGTTGGCCAGTTGACCGCAAGGGCCATTGTCAAATTTAATAATTTATAATATACCAAAAATTATAAAAGAAATAAAAATAGTAATTATATTTGTATTTTTAAATTTTAATTGTTAATATTAGGTTACAAAACAAAAAATGTTTAAATATTTAAATATCGTAAAATAAAAATAATTAATACGTTGGTAGATCTGGCTGTCAGATGTTAAATTATAAAGAAACTGGGAATATACTATAACCTCACTTTTTCTCTTCGTCAGATGAATATCTATAATAATTAATAATATCGCTTAATGCGTTTCAGAAACTAAAGAAAACTCAATTAAATTAATGTATTTCTATCCTACCTCTCTCGCGTGATAATATAGTCACTAAATTCTTATTTATTTCAATGAAACAAATCAGGTTAGTGGATACTTTATAATTTTAAGGTCCGAATTTCAGCATTTAATTTATAGACAGTTTTTACGAACCAATCACCTTTAAATACGTTCTTGCAACCCAAAATTATTTAGCGGAAGGTTTAAACGACAAAAAGCTTTTAACGAGCCGTTAAATACGTTCTTGCAACCCGGCATAGCCTTTTAGATAAGTTAATTTAGTGGAAAAAGGGCGGTCGGCTATAAAGTGGTTTTCGCTAGGCAGCCGCAGATGGACAGGAAAGAAGGGCATGTGAGGGCCTCTCAAGCGTAGGCGAGTGATTGTCTGGGCTTGGGTGCTCCTCAACAACCGGCCATAACCATTTTGTTAATTAGAGTTGTGCTATTCCGGGCCGTGACGACCATCATCATCTCTTAATTACTTCCTATCAAAAAATTCTTGGGTCAAAATATTAGAGGATTTTCACTACTTTTTTTTATCTTCGGAAAATTTTTATGTCCGTAACTTAAAAAAAAAAAAAAATCAAAAGTTATTTTATAGAAATAAATATTTTAGTGCTTTAGTTTATAGAATTAAATAAAAAACTCATAGCCTTATCTCTTAGGTAAATAAATAATGTCCTTAGATAAAAATTTAATATTACCAAATTATGTAATCTAAAGCGATTTCGATTCTCTTCTTCAGAGTTACTTAATTATTAATATCTAGGAAATTTAACATCTCTGGTATTCATGGGCGTACCCAGGATCAAATCTAGGGGGGGGGGGCATGGTCAGATCATGGTCGTCCAGGGGGGGAGGGCAGATCATGGTCGTCCAGATTGTGACATAGCTATTTTTTATATAGAGGGGTAAAGCCTTCGAAATAAAGGCCTAAAAACCCTCGAGTTCTAGCAAAAAGAATCATTCCCCCAATTTTGTTTCGTTTCATCACTTTATTAACATTTAATTTTTTTTTTGTTGCTTCTGGGGGGGGGCAGCTGCCCCCTGCCCCTCGCTGGGTACGCCCATGCTGGTATTCATTAAAGAAACTCTGGGAAGTGATTCGACCCTATTAATTTGTGTGGTGGTCATTTGAGTCGTCCCCTTGAACAAATGGTGATAGAAAAAAAAATCTGGTGTGACTGGTCGCACAACACAACTTTCTCTTACCTTGGGTAATCGAATGTTTCCGACAGTACAGTACATTCAAATTTCAAGATGTAAAATTTATAAGAATGGGAAAATATTTATATTTTGTTACCATTGAAACCATTTCTTGTTTTCTACGAAGTACAAGAGTAAAGTAGTCTTCAGAAGATTTCAATGGCTAAATGAGAATATACATATTAAAGAGCATCTAAAAAATAATTGATTTTGACGTGACGTGACTGATGTGTGTGAATCGAGTTGAGATTATTTCCAAAATTTAAGACTACTTTTCCCATTCTCATCTGCTCTCTAAGCAGGATACTCCTTGGTGTACCTCCTGTGATAAAAGGATTAACGTGTCCCATATACTAGTTGAATGCCCATATTACGCCACCAGAAGAAAAAAGTTTAACCTAGATAATAAGTCTTTGAAAACTATCCTCTCGAATGAAAGTGAATTTGAAAATTTGTTTAATTTTCTAAAAGAAATTCATTTATTTGATAAGTTCTGATACAAGATTACCACAAGGAAGAAGAGGACAATTGTTTATTTATTATATTTCAAACATTTTTTTTTTTTTTTTTTTTTTTTTTTTTAACTATACTTAACTATACATAACTATACTTACCTAAAACATTGTTCAAATTGCCGACCTTGTAATCTCTTATAATTTGTTATCAATGATACTATGTACTACTTATTTATAAAATTGTGTGGAGGCGCATATGGCCTTAGATGCTGGGGCGCCATTAAACGTCCAATAAATAAATAAATAAATAAGACCAAAAGAAAAATTAGCTCTTAAAATAAAAAATATTTTTTTTTTTTTTGAAAGGGGTTATTTCCATTAGTTCTCTTGTTGATGTTTATCCGTTCTAACTCTATAAATTTTCGCTTGATTTAGTTTTTGTTACTGGACATTGAGCAAACAAACTTACTTAAAGCCCTTTTCGTCCGAAAATAAAGTAGGAAAGAATTTACAGTAGTAAATTCAAAGGGTCGCTCTCACTGTGGATTAAGTGCTAGGGACTAAAACGTATTTTTCCCAGAACCAGTTTTTTATGCTGAATACGTATATGTAATTATTATTTTTCTACTACCTTTAGTTCAGACCGTGATTTTTATGCGTATGGACAGACAGACCAGGGCCGGATCTAGGGGGGGGAGCAGTGGGTGCGTGTGCCCCGGGCGGCAGATATCAGGGGGGTGGCAATTAAAGAAAGATTTACTAAAAAAAAAGTAAAATTATATGAATTTTGTATAGAAAATTTTAAGAAGGGGGCGGCAAATTAAATTTTGCCCCCCCCCCTAAAAAATCTAGTTCCGGCCCTGAGACAGACATCGGAATCTCTGCATAAGCTCTCTCCCTTAGTACTACATACAGTGAGAGCTAAAAAAAAACCTTTCAATAGATAGATATATCGGAATGGTATTAAATGATACGATATGATTAATTGATATAATTGTATTTAAAATACAATAGTCAATTAAACTAAATTTTATACCTGCGGATAAGATTTTTATAATTACGTTGAGCAAGAAATTCCATGCATAAAATAGAATATTGATCAAATCTAGATAAATTGAAATTTCACGGACCGTCTCAAAGGCAAAGAATTATTAGTTTTTTTTTTTATATGTAAATTTTCTTTTCTCTGGAGTCATTTATAGTTAGTTGAATCCCAATCCTTATTGTCGGCGGTTGTTAAAATTCAAATGAAAATATGAACATTTTAAATTTTTGAGGGTAAACCGCGAGCGGACGCCGGGGACCTCAACCAACCCAAATCCGCTTCTGCATAACGAACAAAACACTTTTTTTAATTAGTCTCTTCGGCATCTTAGGCTATATCTAATTTTGATATCCAAATGTTGAAATTAAATTCATCGGACTGGCTGGGATCTGAACCCATGTCCTCTGGCTTTTAAGACTATCATTATTGAACAAAACACTTAATATTGTGCTTGTGGTTTTACAGTGGGTTGCGAAAGCAGAGGCAGAGAGACAAATTTTTTTTCTTTAGATATTATAATGTTGGGGTGAGAGATAATGTAAAATCTCTCACCAAGCATCATTACACATAGCTGCCTAATGCAAAATATATATAGGGCCTACTTTATCGACACTTATTGGGCCCTGAACATGGCCTTTATCAAGACCGAAACGTGGGCCTAATAAAATATTTAAAGAAAAAAATTTGGCTGCCAATCCGCTTTCGCAACCCTTAACACTTTATAAACAAAGAATGGATTGGAGTGAGGTGATTAAGGAGAGTGGACGTGCTTTTTGTGTCTCCTGCAATTTGTCGAATTTTTGGTGGTATTTTTTTTGCCTTTTTCGGATTTTTTTTACATCATTGGATGAAGGAAAACCTGATCTCTTCCGACAGCGTGAGGGATTTTTTGCTCACCCTCCAGGTTAGCGACTTTTTGAATATTTAATATCAAATAACAAGAAAAAAAGGAAAGAAGAAATTATATTAATAATAAATTAAATCCTTTCCACGAACTTAACTATATATAAATATTAAAATTTTACTTTGGTCACCACTCAATATAATTATTATTAAATTGCCTCTAACTCCAATATTCAAATCAATCAAATCATCGGACCTTTGAACCCCAAGGGCTTCCCCTCCCCGTCAGTCACTCAGAAAGCCCGCTGCAGTGTGAAGCTTCTCCGCCCCCCTCCCTTTCCGTTCCCTCATGGGTGCCGTGCGCAGCTTGGCGCGAAGACCGGCGAAGACTGATCGGTGAGAGATGATGGTCGACGGCCTGGCGTGGCGACACCTGTCTACGTCATCCCTGGCCGGCTGAGGACGGTCCGGCGGGTTGCCTGCTTCCTGGCGCTGGTTGTCTTGTTCAGTTCTCTTCTCTGTTTATTCAAAACATTGCTTATTTATTCTCGCCATTTCATTAATTTATTTAATCACATCATCTATTATTTATTTATTGTTATTATTTATTTATTCAAACCAATATTTATTTATTCTCGCCATCTCATTCATTAATTTATTTAATCACATCATCCATTATTTATTTATTGTTATTATTTATTTACTCAAACCAATATTTATTTATTCTCGCCATCTCATTCATTAATTTATTTAATCACATCATCTATTATTTACTTATTGTTATTATTTATTTATTCAAACCAATATTTATTTATTCTCGCCATTTCATTAATTTATTTAATCACACCATCTATTTATTTATTGCTATCATTTGTTTCTCCAAGCCATTTGTATAGAATTACATAGTCTCTCTCTGTCATGACCGGAGTGCAGCCTGGCGGGTCCGGCCGAGGGAACTCCGGGGAATCGACTCCAACTGGTCCAATTGATCACTTTTTGAAACCAACCAGGTCACAAGGGACAGCGAAGGAGGAATTGACTTCGAAAAAGAGAAGAATGGAGGACCAGACAAGTGACGATGAACCATCCATAAGAGAAATGCTTAAAAATATAGTGATTGGAATGAATGAGAGCGGGGCGGAGAGGAAGGAAATGAGGGATATTTTGGAGAATATACAGATGAAAGTAGAGGGTATCGAGCACACATTAACAGAGCTCTTCGATGAGAATGAGAGGGTGAGACTGGAGAGAGAGGAAATGAAGAAGGAAATTTCGGATCTTAGGAGTAAGCTCATGGGCTACGAGAAGAGAATGGAGCAATGGGAAAGGGAGCAAAAAAGGAACAATCTGATAGTCAGGGGAATTGCGGAGAGCGAGGGAGTGGAGAACACAAGAGAGAAGATTTCGAGGGTGATTGAGGAGAAGCTGGAGATCAAGGTCGACATAAACCATGCGGAGAGGATGGGGAGGAAATCTAGGGAAGGAAGGACATCCCGTCCTATAAAGATAACGGTGGCGAACGCTAATGCTAAAAAAGAAATTATCAGTAGAAGAACTAAACTGAAGGGTACCAGAATATTTATAGATGAGGACTATCCACAGGCTGCTTGGGAGAGAAGAAAAATATTATTGGAAAAGGCCAAGAGAATTAGAGAAGAACAAAGAGGAGCAAGAGTGTACATAAAAAATAATGGACTTATCATCGATAACACGTTTTATAAACTAATTGAGAGGGAGGGGAATTATCAGCTTGTTACTGATGAAGACTCAGATCCCGGGAAGAGCACCAATGGCACTCAAAAAAACTACCGAGATTAGGAGAGACGAAGACGATAAAGCATGTGGCGTTTTGGAATGTCCAGGGATACTATAATCTTGATCAATATGAATCTATTTCCAAAGCGTCCATCATCTGTATCACGGAAACATGGTGTTTGTGGGATGTGTCTGATCCTCCGTCATTTCTGGATGGCTATTCGGTGTTCTCTTCCAAGGCAATAAGAGAGAAGAGCAGAGGCCGAGGCAGTGGGGGCCTGGCAGTATTCGTCAAAAACTCTGACTTTAAATCAGAATTAATTGAGAAAAACGAACTTTGGATACTGGTGAAGGTCACCCATAGATCGGGCGTAAAGGCGGTGGTGGGCGTCATGTACTTCAAACCGACATTGGACATGGAATTTGTCTGGGAGCCTTTCGAAGAAGTCCTGAGATCAGTTATGCCTCTGAGAGAGAACCATCTTGTTCTGCTTGGGGGAGACTGGAATTGTAGGATAGGGTCACTTAATCAGACGGCTCCTGAGGTATTTGATGGCACTAATCTAAGCTCAGAAAGGGATAGTTTGGATCTGAAAATCGATAAAAAGGGGAGAAACCTTGTTGAGATCATGGAGAATTACGGTATGGTGGTGATCAACGGGCGCTCCCAAGATGATCCTGAGGGAGGCTACACGCACATTAGCTCGGTGGGACAGTCGGTTCTTGATCTGGTGTGGGCTAACGTCGATAAGCTATCTCTAGTGAACAACATGAGAATTAAAACAATAATATCTAAATCAGACCACTTCCCGGTTGAGGTGGACCTAGACCTCAGATTTGACTTAAATAAAAGTACTGGAACAGGACAGAAAACATCTAAAAGTAGAAAGATAATATGGAACCCATCTAGGGCGTTGGATTTTAACAGGATCATGAAAGAATCCCCAAGATGCCACATGCAGGATTGCGAGGATCTTATAAACACCTGGAATGAAAATCTCCAACTGGCAATTGAAGATGCCTGCACCGCCCTAGGCCTGATGAGAGAATATTCTACAGGGCCACATAAGAACAACCCCAAAAACAAACCATGGTTCGATGAGGACTGTTTCAGAGCCAAGAAGCAGGTGCAGCAGCTCTTTAACATATTTAAAGATCAAAATTTCGAAAGCGGAAGAAATGAGTTTACTCAGGCAAAGAGGAATTACTGGAAACTAATAAAGACCAAAAGGAAGGGATATGAAGAAGAAATTTTGAAACAATTGGAAAATTCTCGTGACAGTAAAACTTTTTGGAGGGTCATTAATGGATACCGTGCCAAAACTAGAAGATCTTCAATCAGTATTCCGACGTGGTTCGAGTGGCTTGGGAGTATATACCCACACCGAGTCTCAGATGAGACGCTATATTTTGACACAGGAAACCCTTTTTTGGAGAGCCCAATCTCTGCAACAGAAATATACAGCGCTCTGAACAAAGCAGCAAACAACAAAACTCCGGGCTCCGACATGATTGGTTATGAATGGTATAAATGCCTCCCCCACAATTGGATACTATACCTACAAGTTTTATTTAACAAAATTCTAGATAGAGAAGCTGTCCCAACATCATGGTCCGTAATTGAATTCACAATGCTGCATAAGAAAGGGAGCACAAGCGAAGTCGGGAATTATAGGCCCATTGCTCTATTGAATTGCCTGTATAAACTCTTCTCTCAGATTATACTTTCTAGACTGGAACAATGGGCAGAGTCGGCAGAACTTATCACGGAGGCCCAGGCGGGCTTCAGAAGGAAGAGGGGTTGTTTGGACAACCTTTTTACATTGAACAGTATTGTTCAACTGTTTCTGGGAAAGCCAAGGAGAAAACTCTTCGCAATCTTCGTCGACTTTGAAAGAGCGTTTGACTCGATACCCCACTCGAAATTATGGTTCAAACTATTTAAAGGAGGTATAAGCCGCAAAATAATCAATATAATCAAAGGATTATACGATCAAGCGAAAGCACGGGTGAGGGTTGATGGAGTCTGCACCGGGGCAGTTGACGTTACAAGAGGAGTACTACAGGGTGACCCCATGAGTCCGCTGCTATTTTCTCTTTTCGTCGCAGATATGGAGGATTATATGAGAGAAAGAGGCTGCAGCGGCATTAACATTGACCATAAGACAGATATATTGAATCTACTTTTCGCAGACGACCTGGTAATCCTTTGTGACACACCATCAGATGTAAACTTAAAACTTGGAGCGCTTTCTGATTATTGCGAGGAGAACGACCTAAAATTGAACACTAAGAAAACCAAAATAGTGATATTCCACAAAGGAAGATATACAGGTCAAAAGCAATTCAAATATAGGGAAGAAATTATACCTTGCACCCCTAATTACACTTACCTGGGAGTTATATTTTCCCAATCAGGATCGTTCGTTGAGAATGCTGATAACGCATTGAGTAGAGCTCGTTTGGCTTCCGGGAGAGTGTTGGGGATACTGGTCAAATCCAAATGCAATAACTGGGAATCTAGAGAGAAACTCTTCTTCTCCATATCCAGAAGCACCCTACTTTATGCAGCGCCTATATGGTCACTGTCCCATTGCGACCTCATCGAGAGAGCTCAGCTCAACTTTTTCAGGAGGCTGCTTCACCTGGCTAGGGGAACCCCGAATTCGGTGGTTAGATTGGAGACGGGCTCGATTCATCTTTCCTACACCATAATAAGGTTGACACTGGGTTGGATCCTGAAATTGGCAACAATGCAGGGTGATAGATATCCAAGAATATGCTTTAATAAGCTTGCGCAACTTGAGGGCTCAACTGTGGTCAAATATAACTGGATAAGCCAGGCAAGGAAGCTTTTTGAACGGAGCGGAATAGAGATGGATGACTTTGGGGACGCCTCAAGAATTAGGGAGATGATGAAAGGACCACTAGAAGAATTCAAGAACACCCTGATAGAAAAAGACAGAGAGTTTGTTAATAACTCCATCTTCAACAGCTATTACAAGGAAACAACTCTCTTTAACGATGACTATGGCCCACGAGATTATCTCACCTGGAAAACAAGATTTGGACACCTCAGGTTGTACTCCCAAGTCAGGACGGCTGGAAGGTATATCTTAAAGTTAACGGTGAACTACAACACGTACCTAATAAACCAAAAAGAGATATGCTCCATATGTAATCTTAACCAGCCAGAAACTCTATTCCACATCCTCAATGACTGCCCAATATACCACCCCTTCAGAATGCACCATATCCCGGAGATAAAAAACTTGTCAACTGAAGTTGATGTCATAGAATATTTTAATGGCGAGGAGAATATTAAGAAATTGTATATTTTTGTAAGCGCTGCAATGAGAACAAGGTCTTTTGTAATCAATGAATAATTTTTGTAGCATGTATCTGTAGAAACATATGTACCTCTCTCCAAACACAAATGTACTTGAGTACTTTCAATAAATATTATTA
>JAKCPI010015670.1:0-19439 GCA_023213315.1 Euborellia annulipes | reverse complement strand
ATTTTTCTCATCAAAATTTAATATGCATTTTATTGATATTATTTAGCCTGTAATCATTTTTTTGAATATCCCAGATGCCTGATCTTTTTAGTCTAAAAAAAATATTTCCAACAAAAAAATCTCAAAGAAGCTTTAAAACATTTAATTTCTTTCTACCAGATTTACTAATTCTATAAAAAAATTTAAGAGTTTTTGTTCGCTTTTCTAACTTCTCAGACATCACATTTATTTATTAGAATTAAATGTTCTCTTATACTTTGTTTTCTCATTGGCTCAGAGGGCTCACCACAATCCTATTTTATGATGTCCTAAACTCTTTTTCCTCATATAAATGTTATGGCCTCTCCGGTGGGAATTTTTTACTCATGTATTACATACAATTTTTTTTTCTTTTTATTTTTTGATCCATTCTAAAACTTTTTTTTTTCTCAATCTTCTAATTAAAATTTTTCTTTATTTTTATTTTTTCTCAATTATTATTTTATCTTCACCCCAGTCCAAACTTCTTATTTTTGAAAATTTTATTTTTTTATTCTTATACCATGTCAATTTTTGTTTTATTTATTCTTTAATGTTCGTTCTACTTCTTAATCTTAAATAATTTTTAATCTTTCATTTAAATCGCTCTAATGGTTAATTTAACATTTCTTAAGTTTTATCGAGTTTCATTTCAAGGACATACCAAAATAACAATTGAATTTTACCACTCATTAATTTATTTAGGCTAATTAGAATTCCCGTGGTGCGATAAGAATAAATGAAAATGCAATGACAGTTCGTTATTCATAATTACACATCCCTCCCCATTTATACTAAATCTACTTATTTTTCTACAAAGGTAAATTACTGAGAATTTTGGATCTCAAAATCGAACCAAATCGAAGCATAGTTTAATCCTCCCTGTTTAGTTCATTTTCTATAAATATACCAAGGTCCACAAATTTATCTTCCCAAACCCTGAACGTAAAATATGTTTAGTAATTTTATCTCTACACCCAACCAGAAAATAACTATTGTGAACTTAATTAGGTTTTTCTTATCACTTGAATAAAACCTAATATAAAATTTTCAAATTATCTCTCTTTGTTTGCATCATATAATAATGGCGAATCAACGTTATTTTGATTTTCTCATTGATAACAAACGAAAAATAAATTCGTTGAGTTTTTGATATCTCTTAATTTAAAGCCATCCAAAAAAATGGCCATTTTCTTTTTAATATAGAGACCGTAGATTTATTTTAAATATTTGATAAAATATTATAACTGTAAAAGTAATTAACTGTAGGCAACCAGTTTAACAGGGAAATATCTTTAAAGTTTTTTCTAAAAGTAAAGTAACAAAATCAAGATAATAAAAGTAATAAAAAAATTGCAAAAAAAAAAAAAAAAAAAATATATTCATGGTTCTTTACTTTTATATTTTGAATAAATTAAAGTAAGTACATTGAACTTTATTTACCGAACTTCATAATTTGTATTGCATTGTATTCCTCGGGTCTAAATAATAGGACACCAGAATTGAGTAGAGTTCTGGTGAGATAATCGTGTTTTTGTTTTTTTTTTTTTTTAATAAGATTTTTTTCGCATATATGATTCGAGCCTACACAGCACTGCTTTGAAGTCTTTTTTTTAAGAAGTGTTTTAAAGATCTTAAAAACTTTTTATATGCTGATTCGGACGAGATAATTATTTTTAAGTTGACTATGCAGCTTATTTCGTCTATGTGTGGTCGAAAAATCAATAAAAACACAGTTTTTATTTTTAAGTTATATTATTGATGGTCAACCGCCTTGTACAAAAATCAGTTTCTATAAAAATCATCTTCAGGACCTATAATTTCAAATATTATTTTTGTTCGTCTGTTCTTTATAATTTAAGATTAACAATTTTTATTTATTCATCATTAATACTATTTCAAAATTTTTTAATTAAAATTATATCACGTCTTGCTAATTACAATTTTACATACCCCTACATTTGAATCAATTATCAACCAATCTTTGTACAAGGCGGTTGACCATCAATAATATAACTGTTTTTATTGATTTTTCGACCAAACATCATTCATAGACGAAAGAAGCTGCATAGTCAACTTAAATATCTGAAAAACTATGGCCTATGTACTGTATAAATAGTCCGGTAAAATAATCTGATAAAACCAATTTATACCAATTAATTGCAAAAAAATGGGACGCAATTTTTTCATTTAATTAAGATTATAGCCCAACCGAATGCATTTCTCTGATTGAATGTTTAGTAACTTTGTGTTGTTATTGTTGTTGTTGCAGCACATGGTCCAGACGGGGATGGCAGCCCCTTACGCGGCTCAATACCCGCAGACCGGCGAGGCAGGTCCCCCCTCCTAAGGCGGACTCAGGCAAGGAGCCTGGCGGCGGTGGAGGAGGTGGAGGAGGCGGCGGCGGCGGGGGCGGAGCTGCCGCCGCTGGGGGCGTCGCCGCCGCCCAACCTCCATTCAGTCCCCCTACAGTCACCCCTAATGGCATCGAGCAGCAAACCGTCAGCATCGTGAGTACCATACACAACCCTTTGCTACGCCCTTTTACTCCCACACCAACCGCCTTATTTCACTCACCCAATGTCATTTTTCATACCTTTTTCCACATTAAAGACATTTCGGAGAGATTTTTCTCTCATAATTCATTTTGATCTTGTGATGTTGAAATTAACTTTTTAACTTAATCTAATAAAAGTCAATGATATTAAATTTAGAAAAAATAATTGTTTTTTACTAGAGATCAGGGAGAAAGAGGAAAAATAAAATCCGAGACAAGTTTTAATTAAAAAAATAAATAAATAAAACACCTCAATAATAAAAATAAAAAAATGGCCAAGGATTCTAGGCCAGCCATCCTCCTGCGGTGCTTTTTCTATGCAGCCCGCAGTGCACTGCCCAATTAAGATTTTAAAATTTGTATCGTTTTAGTTTTACTGTTAGAAAAAAAAATAATTCTATTAAAAAATTGGTTCTGAAAAAAGCAAAATAGTTTTTTTTTTTTTCTTTTGGTTGGTAAATATCAGGTATTGTGCCCACTTCTTAGCTCAAAATTTTCCCTTATTATTTGATTGATAAAATATTTTTATAATTTGAATTTAATTTTCGCCCGGGAGCCGTGGCTCAGTGGGAAGACATTAGCTTTTCGCACCGGAGTCCCGGGTTCGCTTCCCATCCCAAGCGAGAAAAATTTATTTCATTTGATTTGACTACAAATCATTTGAAATAAATAGGGATGGGGTCTAAATGGCCTTAGATGCCGAGAAGGACCTTAAAAAAAAAAAAAAATTTAATTTTCTAATTAAGTGCTTAATATTAATTTTTAATTTAATTTTTTTTAATGGGCCAAGAGAAATATAAGTATTCTGTGTTTTCCAAAAACTTATTTAAACTTCTTCAATTTCAAAGAATTCATGCAGGGTTTCATAATCAATTTTATCATTTATTGAAATATCATTTGAATGAAAATTATTTCCACATGTTCGGGATCAAACCAAAATTCAACAAAAGATAATATGCTAAAGTAAAGTTGAGAAATAAACCAACCATAAATTTTTTTAAATTAAAAAAAAGTCAAATTTAGCTTTTATTATTTCTCAAGCGCTTTTTAATAAATCCCCTCCACTCTTAATTTTTTTTACCTTTATCTTCCAAAATCTCATTTCAAACGATTCTTTATTTTTAATTTAATATCATTGACTTTTATTAAGTTAATTTCAACTTAAAAGAAGAAAGTTCATAGTGAGATATATAGCTCTAAGTTTTAATATGATTTTTTTTTAATCCAATATCATTTTAAACATGTTATTTAAAGTTCTTTTTAAATATTAAAATCATACTCTCTTAATTATTAGTATTTGCATATTTCTTAATGTAATACTATTCTTTAAATTTTCTTTTTACAAATCTTAAACCAATTAACAAAATTTTTTTAGATATCTGATAAAATAAGTTTTTTTTTTATTTAATCTTTGGTGATATAATATTAAAAATCTTTAATAATTTTAATTTAAAAATTTATATTTGATAATTGAAAAAATACTAATAAGTAAGGATTTATTTTATTCTTTTGATTTGTTAGAATTTGTAAATTACAGTTTTTTTCTTTCCTTCAATCAACTTTTCATCCCTTTTCCTCCCCCCCCCCCTCTCTGATACTCTCTTTTCTTCAAAAAAAATCATATTATCTTAATTTAGAGTTTAATCCTTTTCTTTTTTGGAGATTGTCAGAAAATGAAATATTTCGGATAATTGGAAAATAATTGAATTCAATTCGAAAAGTAAACCCAAATCAACGAATTGATTTTTCCAGAAAATAATAAATTGTCTGACAACTCTATAATTCATCCTCAAATAACATATTATTTAGAGATTTAGAAAATAATAATAATTTATAATCCTATTAGTTGAATCAAATAGTTAATCCCGCCTATTAATTAAGACTTATTTTAGTAAATAGCTTTACTGGTTTAAATGATTTTCAGAGAGAGTTTTGGTGTTTTAGTTGAGATAAAATAAAAATTACCTTGAGCATACACAAATATTTAACAATTGTGTTTTATAACTATTATTATTAATTAATTTACAAAACTGAATTGTTCCTCAGACTAATGGATAGAAATAAAATTTTTCTGGAACTACAGCCAAAAATAAAAATAAAATTTTAGTTAGGTTTTAAACATTTAGGCTTTTTTAATACCTGTATTGTTCATTAAAAAAAAATTATAGCAAATTTTTTCATATTCATTCATAAAATCAAACCAAAAGATATTCTCATTTAATAATCTTTCTAGTTCTTCAAACCTAAATAAAGAAAATAATTTACAGAAATGTTGATATAATAAGAGAAATTGTTCTCCAAAACTTGCTTTTCTGTTAGGCTAATAATCATTAAATACTCTTATAAGGTGAATTAGCAAAGTATTCCCAACATTTATATTAATATATACTCGTATGTTGAATATTTAAAAATCATAATAGATCCTACTATAATTTTAAGAGGCTTTTTTTTGGAATGGGTGCATAAGGTCCGAAGACCTATAATGACCAATAGTCACATGCAGCCAGGAAGAAAATAAAAACAAAAGGAGAAGCATAAAAGGGAAACTCAACTGCGGGAACTGAGAAGATGTGTAGGTTTTGGGGAAGATAGACGCAGGGAGCTTGTTCCAATCACGGGAGTTCATGGGGACAAAGGAAGAATGAAATTGACTAGTTCTGTTAGTCGTGATCTGAACAGCATAGGGATGCTGGGAAGATGCCTCTCTTGTGTTCCGTGAATATGTTGCATTGGGTGGGATAATTGATTTTAATTCGGCAGAGCATTGACCATGGTAATAATAATAAGGCTTGGGTAAATGGCTGCCTGGGATCATTTATTATTACAACAAAATATTCACTTCAAAATTTTATTTGGGTCAGGAATTCCCAGGTTTCCAAAAAGATCTTAGCTAAAGTGGTGGTTTTTCCTAAGAATCTAGTTTCTTCTCTCATGCCTCCATTCCATTTGAAGCTAATCTATACATGAAATGTTTAGCAAGTACTTGAAAGATTTTTTATTATTAAAAGGAAATTTCTCTTGACATTCTCAAAGAGTATTCATTTATATAACAGTATTACATTTTAATGAACAATATTAAATATTATTTTTTTTTTTTGAATGAAATAACATTAAAATATATTAAATAAACATTTTATGTTAATTCTAAATTTTACTAATTTTCCACGCATTATACATTAACGGTTTCTTTAATTAAATTGAAAATATTTTTTATTTGTTTACTCTCCGTTATTAAGACGTTCATCACTTGTTAAATTTTTACTAGAAAAGAGAAAACCTCGATATCCATGAAACAAAGAAATTTCAGATTAATTATCACAAAATGTGAACAGGTGACCGCGATGCCATAAATTATGATAATTAACCTTATTATCATATCTAATAACGCTAATTAATATTTATAAAAAAAATTCATAATTTGCGTTAAAGTCTCATTTTAAATTAGGTCTAATTTGTTTGACCTTTTTTTATTATTATTAAAATCCACTATGATTGAACAACATTTTATTAGGTTTTTTTCAATACATCTCTTACGTGGACTTGGATTGTCGAAATTTTATTTTTACGTCATTTTATATATTGATCAATAATTCATAAAGAATAAATATAATATTTACTGATTGTCTACCTTATCTCACTCCTTCCAAAAAACAGCGTTTTTTTTTTAATTCATTCGAAAAGTTGGTAATAAACAATATTTAAAAATAAAACTCGGATATCTATTTAAATTCATTTTACAGTGTCATATCATATCGGGAAATTTAAAATTAGAAAATTTTCAAACAGTAAGCAAGAATAAATTTGATGCATTTGCTCGTCAAAGGCGAGCAAGGGGGTCCAGGTGGCGTGCCCCCTGGCCAGTGGTAAAGCCCTCCTTCGGCGGTATTGTAATAACTGATGACGCCTAATTTTGTGAGATAGGCAACCAAACGTGCAGCTCTCGTATTCTTTTTATTGGAAATCTATTAATGAGAGTTAGTTGATCGTTCAGATTGGCGATCTTCCAGCAAAAAAGGAGCCTATTTATACAATTTATATTGTAGTAAATTGTTCTTTTATTTTATTCAATTCACAAGTTTTACTAAAATTTATATTGTGATTTCTTTCGTATGTAACTTAAAAGGAAATATTTTATAGAAGGGGGAGAAAAGAAACATCCGAGAATATTTTATTCTCAAGTTAGCGTTTGATTTGAAAATTAAGAAGCTTTTTTCTTTTAAGCTCTTCTTTTTCTTGTTTTTCAGCTGCATTAAATATTTATTATTCACTAGAGATTCTAAACTTTTTAGAATCCATTAATTTTGATACAATAAATAATTCAAAGCTACATAGATGATTTTAAAATATTACAAATAGGTATATATAAAAATAACTTTTTTTTCTTGGCAAAATCTTTATCTTGTTTGTTTAATTTAATAAATGAGACATACAATATCAGCCAATTTTTTTTTAAGACTTTATAAATGTCAAAAAATCGGAAATTAAAATATAAAATATATGAATTTTCAAAAAGTAGTGATTGTCTCATTTATTAAATAAAATAAACTTTGCCAATTATTTTGAATTTATTTAAAATTTCTTTGCCAAATTCATGAATGATTAATGTAAATGGATTTTAAGTAACAAATATAATTGTAGTGCAAGTTCTCTTTTCATTTCATTTTGTGATTACATATAAAAGTAATATTTTAAAATACCAAAACTCAAATAGTTGTAAATCTTGCTAAAAATTTAGGGGTTGGCAGGAGCGGATCCAGTGGAGATTCTCGGGGCGGGAGGGGTAATCTGGAATGACTAGTCGCACAACACACAATTTTTTCATATTTTCGGTTATTTAAAGGTGCATTCTGTACTTGTTTACCAGAATATAAATAACAAATCAAATTTTTTTAAAGTATAAATTTCTAAAATTTTATATTAAATAGAAAATTTAATTGCCAAAAAAATTTTTTTTTTTTTAAATCTCGGGGGTACCCACACCCCCAATTACCCCCCTTGACCCCCCTGTATCCGCCCTTGGTCAGTGGTTCGGTTCCGTTCTAAGCGTAAATATTTATTTAAATTATCAATACTAATAATTTCTTCTTCTTCTCTCCTCGCCTTGTCCCGCGATGAGGGGTCGGCGGACCTCACACTTTCCCTTCAACCCTATCATACGTTTTTACGACCGGAAGAAATAGGTCAGGCCGGCCCGTCGCACGGTCTGATGCCTGTTGAAAAGAGGAAGGAAGAGACAGACATTTAAAGAACTGAAGGACTGCCTGACCCAGCTCGGGAAGCTCGTGGTCGCCATCCACGTACCCACAAGATGTGGGCCCCTGAGCGAATCAATACTAATAATTTAAATAGTCTAAATTAGCCACAGACGCCGAAAAATACTTTAGAAATTATTAGCACTGAGATTTTTCCAAAATTTACTTTTTTCTCTTTTGATTAAATTTTTTGGTATCTGACAGAAAAATATATTTCATTAAAAAATTAATGAATTAAAGAAACAATTAAACAACGTTTTTAATAATCATTTATTATCTTATTATTTTAAGTACACTATTTTTCTAAAATGCAAAATTTGTTCTTTGTCAAAGAAAATCATCATTTATTATTTATTATTTATTCCATTTATCAACTTTGCTCTACTCTTGAATAAGAGACCAATTTCTTTTTTATATTAAGATCCTTTTATTAGTTGATATTTAAAAAAAAATATATTAAATCCTCCATGATACTTGCTCTTGGGATGACCTGAAAATCCCTTATGGGGTTGTGATTCAAAGACACTTCCGGTTTACTGCATCTGACGTCGACGACCCATTTCCTCTGAAAATCCTAGCAAATTTATTTGCGCATCCTTCACGCTCTGATGAATTCTCATTCCCTCTCTTCATACTCACCCTTCATACACACACAGAAACACTTCACACTTGTTTTCTCTCTCTCAAATAAAGCCTTGAGTGCTTGTCCTTATCCCTTAAGGGGAGTTCTTTTAAAACTTAAACGTAAGGCTTCTCTGATTCTAACGAAACATTTGTTTATAGAGTAAAATCCACTCACTTGATTATTATACTAGACAAGTTGGAAAAGGTAATTTATCATTAATCTCTCTTCTATCAAGCAATTTATTAGATAATTTTGTTTTATAAGTTGTAGGCGATTATAAATTCTTAAATATCCTCAATCCTTTCGTCCTTGAAACAATTTAATAAGATTAAAATCCTCGAAGGCTGGTGGTATATCTAAGACGTGTATGATTTCACAAAGTCTACTCTAAAAAAATGGTGCGAGAGGATTAAATTATCTTTGTATATATAGAGAAATTAATTTCAATTCTTTTTTTATTCTTAAATACTCTATTATTATAGTTGTAATGAACCTACACATTCAGAAGACCTGCTTATTTTCATACTATTAACGAATATTAGAGGTGGTCTCTTATTCCGTCATCGATTTTATGGAAATTCATTATCCATTAAATTCTTCTTTAGGAATTGCCTACAGGTGATAGAGAGGATCAAATGTTGCTAAAATAACTTTAGTATAATTGAAGATAAACTTGTTCCTGAAGAAGCATTTGCTTATAGAGTAAACAGACTCTAACTCTATATTCCTCTAAGCTTAACGATATTATCAAGTTAATTTGTTATTGATATTCATACAAATTAATTAACGGAGAAAAACTGAGACAATTTTAATTTTTTTTTAATTTTTATATCCTTTCACTCTATTTTAAACTTTAATATTTTACATCCCTTTGCTATACCGAGAAATTACAGCGAGGTAAGGAGCATCAATTATTAAATCAAACTCCTTTGTTGCGAAACGTTTCGGCCAATTTTAATGCGCCATCTTCAGTTTTATTGGAGTTTATTAGCAAAAAGAGTTTGTTTTTTTTAAACACTTATACTTTTTTTTCTCATTAACACACATACACACAGTCTTTTCGGCAACCTATGCCATTTAAGTCTTTAACGATTCTCGTATTTAGTAATATATAAGTCTATATATTGGAGGGTCCAGGCGCAAAAAGAGTTGTTAATTGTCTGTTCATAAGCCAGTATTATACAATACAATTTGTTTATAGAGCCAAAAAGAACTAGTACTTTTCTGTTTTTTTTTTTTTTTTTTTTTTTTTTTTTTTTTTTTTTTATTTTCTCAAAATTCGCTCCAAAATAAAAATACGGAATTTCAAAATTCGCTTCTCAATCGGTCTCATCAAATATTTATTTACATTTTTATTTTATATTGTTTAAGACTGCTTATGAACAGACGAATAATAACTCTATTTGTTAAAAAAAACTGATGCAACTGAAGATGGCACAATACCGAAACGTTTTGCTACAAAGGAGTGGATTTAATAATAGAGGCTTGTTACCGGGTTGCATTCAATTCTACACAGCCATTTTCTACATAAATTAATAAACAATGTATTTTATCCAATGGACAATTTTAACTTATTTAAATTTAGCATATACCATTTTTCATTGAATGGTTATTTACGGTTTAAACGCTCGGCTACAGTCAGCCAAGCTGATAAATAAACAATTGACGTTTTCATGTCTTTAACTCAACCAACTTAGCGACATGATTCATGCTTCTCTTAACTATAATCATCGCTTTTCTTGATCAACATCTTTTTAACAAAATAGCATTCTGCTTATTCACTCACTGACTGAGGAAAATTTAGCAACTCGAACTAGAAATAAAAGCGTAAAAGAAACACTAATATTAATTGATAATTTCATTCCAATAGTTTATTTTGATGAAATTGAAAAAAAAAAAGATTATTTTTTTATAATGTTTATGAATTTAAGGGAGATGGAAAAAAGAAATTTGACAGAATTATTTTCTTATTAAATTTTGCCATCCTTTTTATATGTAAATAGAATGGGATTTTGCTTTTACATTTTGATATGAAGACTCACTTTGAATAAACTGGCCACACTCTCAATCTCTCGCTTTATCATTCAACCTATTGTGAGTTCAAGTTAAGAAAGGGTTCAAGAGATTTGATGTATAGAAAATTATGAATAATATGCATCAGACCCTTAAAGGTCAACATATTGCATTTTTTTAAAGGGAGATTCTAACAAAAAACAAAATTGATAAAATGCTTCCGTATTTATAAATATAAAATAATACACTTTAACTAACTTTTTGTGGAGGTGTAGCTATTCTTTTTTTATTTAAATTCATTTTTATCAGCTAACGTTTTGATCCAGTTATGGTCCATCCTCGGAGACATTCGATCTAGTAGATGTTCCATGTCAAACTTAAGATTTTCTTTATTTTTTTTTTTTTAAGATTTAACAGCTCTTTATTTCTTGTCGCAGATGTTTTAATATTCCGGCAATACAATTTAACATCCCTTACATTTTGGCTTGTAGAAAAACGTACTAAAAATTTGTTGAGAATTATAAATTAAAGCGGAGTTATATACTATAGTAACACTTTACTAATTTTTTGTTCATCTCAAGGTTTTGTGATTCTTTTTCGTCCACATTTTCAGAATTTACTTACTTTCGAAAGATATTTTTCAAGATTAGCAACATTCATACTAACATGAAATGGAAGCAATCTTTGAAAATGATCAGAAGTAGCTGCTAAACATTTACACTTTAGTACACTATAGTTCCACAGATTCACATATAACTGTTATATTAATCGCCTTCTGAGAATCATAGTGCGAAATTCCGAAAATTCAATTTTTGAGTTAATCCTACGAAACGTTGTTAAAACGTCTTCTCTTTTGGGTGCCAAATTGGTGAAAATATATTTCCATTCTCTGCTATTCATTTGTTGTCCGGCTACTTAATGTATCTGTTTAAAAAACTTTCAAATGTCTTTTCTCTTATTGTTGAATTTCGGACTTTAGCCGATAAAATAGTTGACTAGGATTTTCACATCTAGTTAAGCTAATCATATGATTAAATAAGAACCCATAGCGTAGTTATCTAACTAACAACCCAAAGTTCGGCATAGGGCTTAACAATGGAGTGAAATTAGGAACACAATACTTGTTTATTTATTCTTTTGTAAATTTTAAAATTAATTAGCTTTAATTTCTGGATACCAGATGGCTTAAATAGAAATGCCTGACCCCACAATAGATATATTCTCTACAACGGTTATCGTCAAAGTCTTAAATGGCCTAAGTTGCCGAAAAGACTGTGTGAATGTGTGTGTGAGTGTGAGTGTGAATGAGAAAAAAGTGTGAATGTTTTTTTTTTCAAAAAAAAAAAAATGCTTTAATTTAATATTTTAATTTTTAATTTATATTTTATTTCATTTTAATTTTTTTTTTTTTTTTTTTATAAAAACATTCACACTTTTTTCTCATTCACACTCACACTCACACACACATTCACACAGTCTTTTCGGCAACTCAGGCCATTTAAGACTTTGACGATAACCGTTGTGATTGATATATAAATTGTGGGTTCAGGCATTTCTATTTAAGCCATCTGGTATCCAAATGGCTTAAATAAAATCATCGGACTGCCTGGGTCCGAACCCGCGACGTTTGGTATAGGAGGTAGGCACGCTACCTACTACGCCACACCCGGGGGCTTCATTTTAATTTTAATTTTTAATAATTTTTATAAATGATATTTTTATATTATAATAAGTTGCTAATTTCACAAAATTGTTCTTATAACTCATATAGCTAATTTTTTTTTTTTAACTAGAATGTATAGCGTGTTCTTGTTTACTAGATCAATGATATGCATTAAGAGCTGGTGAATCTTAAATAATAGGCTACTAAAATCTTTGATGTAACTAAAATTGTAAGACTTTTGCCACCCACTATAGTTTAGTACAGAAGTTCTACAAAAGGTGTATTTCGCCATCCCCATCTCACTATTTAAGCAGGCACCTCAAATTTCTATTATCTTAGATGTTTTTTGTTCTACAAAATCAGTCTTTCTCTCGTTAATTATTTTAGACTCAAAGTAAATTCTCTCCAATTTTTTTTATGTTTTTTTCTCTCTGTAAGAATAGAAAGACTTGAGGTAAAGAGTTGAAATTTCAAAGGAATATAAGCGGTTAATTAGAAATAGATATGCGACTGCGTGCGATTGTTCAAAGCCCTCTCTCTCTCTCTCTCTCTCGGCAATTTTGTATGGATCTTTTAAGTCAAAGGAGATGATAAAGAAGAAGAAGAGAAGCTTTTGTCTCTTGAGATGGAAAACGCAGGGATTTGGTTTTGGTCCAGCCTTGTTACTGATTAGATTCCTTCCCCCCATCTCTGTTGAGTGCTTTGCTATTCTCTAAGGGAATATTATAATCACCTAACGACCATTTGCAGATAACAACAGCCATACGTCAAGCAGATTATCTTATTCTTAATAATACTGTCTGATGGGGTGAGTGGGGGGGTATTAAGCAGCTTATGCTTAATATTATACCATTGAGAGATGTTTACTGATAGCATTCCAATTTGCAATTTAAGATAAAAACACTCGTTTCATGTTAATGTGAAAATATTCATTTTCACTCGTGAATCATACATCAAGCAGACAAAACAGATTAATTAATTAAAATAAATTACAAGAGTAAATTAACAATTAATGAACTTCGCATTTGCAATTATTTGAATAAAAGATTTTTCTTTCATAAAGCAAAATAAATGAATGAAAGTATTAATATTCAATATTTTAATTTCATACAAATCTCATTTTTTACTTTTTTACTTTTTTTATTTAAAGTAGGGGAGACCGGGGCAGGTTGGCCCACGGGGCAGGTCGGCCCAGTCGCGATATTTCGCAGAATAATTGGACGATTGTGATACGGATCAGAATGAAGGTTAATAGCACTGCCACACACCTTCCGCCAAAACAACTATAGCGATCGGAGTAAATTCGCATGAGCTAGTGTAGGAATGCGAAACTGTTTATCAAAAAAAAAAAATAATAATAATAAAAAATAAACTTCGATTTGGACTGTATTTCTCGATGTCTCCCACTCGGGTCTTGAATAAAATAACACCAATTTAAAACTATATGATCATATTTATTATAATAAAAATGTATATACACATATAAAAACGTATGAACAACAAATGCCGAAGGCAACCCGAAAAAGCAAGAGGACTCCTTGGTCCACGAAATATTGCAGGGCTTGCCACGGTAATCCGATGAGATCCAGTACTGATCAGGTAAGGAACTAGTAAGTAACTAGTAATGGCCGCGCGTTTCGGCCCGCGGGCAGTGGCGAGGCGCTCGTAGCAGCGGCGCAGGTGAGAACTCCCACGACTCTGTCGTGGTTAACGAAGTTGACATTCTCATGTCAACACACTCCCCCGCCTGCAGAGCTATGAAACAATCAAACAAACAAGAAAAATGTTTGGGAAAGGACACTAGGAACGGCGAAGGCTAAAGAGCAGAACAATTCCGTTCTTAGTGTGGAACGTTGTGGAATACAATCGAAAGGATTGTTTTCCAACAATTGACTGCATGAGCGAAATGCCAGCTCTATGCATCGAAATCTGCGCTCAAGACTGCAGTCTATGAGGCAGCGAACAAAACAAAAAAAGAAAGAAAAAAAGGTATATATATGGAACTTCTCATATATATAGACAAAATAGAATAAAACATTAAAAACAATTATTAAAATAAAATTATTCACAGTCTGGCTTTGGTAAGAGGGCGATTTTTGTAATATTTCTCTCAATTTCTCCTTGAGAGGTCTTGATTTTTACAAAACGCACTCTACCATCTGCACCAGGGAAGACTTCAATAATGCGCCCCAATTTGTAGGACATGGGGGGAGTATTTGGATCTAAAATAAAAACTAAATCACCTTCCTCAATATTTTTACTCGCAGAGGTCCACTTTTGCCTCTTATTAAGAGTGACCAAATACTCTTTCACCCATTGACTCCAAATAGCTTCCCGGTACGCCATAATCCTTTTCCATCTATCTAAGCGATTGAAATTTATATTATAAAAATTTTCTATAGGTGGGCAAGAGGTGCTATCACCAATCAAAAAGTGAAATGGAGTGAGAGCGCCAAAACAATCTGGAGCATCTGACACTGGGGTCAACGGGCGAGAATTTAAAATCGCTTCACATTGGGTTAATAAGGTGGTAAATTCTTCAAATGTCATTGCAGTTTTTCCAGCGACTCTTTTTAAATGAAATTTCATTGAACGTATTGCCCGTTCCCACAAACCTCCTGCATGAGGGTTGTATGGAGTCAGGAAATTCCATTTAACACCACGATCGTTGATCGTTGACAATGCTCTACTTTCCATCTCGCTTAGATTTTCACAGGCAGATCTTAATTCACGGTCGGCCCCTTGAAAAGTTGTTCCTCGATCAGAATACATTTGCAATGGAGTTCCTCTACGACTAGCGAAACGATTGAAGGCTGCTAGAAAACAAGCACTAGTTAAAGAAGAAACAACCTCCAAATGGACAGCCTTCGTCGCCATGCACACAAAGAGAGCAATGTACCCCTTGTGGGCCTGCCGACGACGACCGATCATCTCCTTGAGAATGAACGGACCCGCATAATCCACCCCAGTAGCAGAGAAAGGACGAGATGGAGTTACTCTGGATGGGGGGTAAGGGTGCCATTATCTGATCTTCAGGACTAACCGAAAAACGCGCACAAACAACGCAGGAATTTATAATTTTTCTTATTAAATTTCGCGCTCGAGATAGGAAAAATTTTCTTCTTAAAATCGATAAAATATGTTTTACTCCAGCATGGAAAAATTTTAAATGTAAATATTTAATATATAATTTTGTTACATGGTGATGATAAGGTAAAATAATCGGATGTTTTAAATCTCTTGGAAATGGACCTCTTTGTAATCTACCTCCTACACGTAATAAGTTTTCTTCATCGATGAAGGGGGTCCAAAAAGCGCAAAGGGCTTGATTTTGGGATTGTATCTCCTGACTTCAAAATCAATCGCTCATTTGGAAATCCTTCCTCTTGTATTACTCGAAGACAGTGAAGTTCCGCCTGAGTAATTTCTTCTGGTGAAATGAGACCCTTGGCTCGTCTTTCCTTGGGAAATTTCCAACGAAGTATACGAGCCACTCCTTTCAATAGATGCATCCATGTCGAGAAGCTTGAGAACAGAGAAGATAATTTTGGTTGGAGGGTGTACGTACTTTTTCTCTCTTCTTCCAGTGCCTCCATCGACAAAGGGATATAATCTATATTTGAAAAATGTTCTTCGAGAGGGCCAGAAAACCAAGTGGTGTTAGCAAGAAACTTATCCACTGAAGTAGGACGTGTAGCCAAATCCGCTGGATTCGCTGAACCCGGAATATGTCCCCAAACCGCCTCAGGGAGAGAGGTCTGGATCTCTGCCACTCTGTTGGCGACAAAAACGTTCCAGCGGGTAGGCGTAGACTGGATCCAATTTAAAGCTATAGTTGAATCAGATAAACAAATAATTTTTAAAAGTGGTTCAGAAAAAGATTTTTTAATTAAGGCGATTAAATTTGCCAGTAGCGCCAAGGCACAAAGCTCTAAACGTGGCAATGAAATGGTTTTAAGTGGAGCCACTCTTCCTCGTGCCGCTATCAGCGTCGATCGGAGTAAATGTCCATCTTCATCAAAGGAGAGAAGATACACCACAGCACAATAGGCCTGAGGAGAGGAATCTGCGCATCCTAACAGCCCGAACTTGTGAGTATCTTCAGTCGACGCAAACCGAGGAATTTTCAAAGTATTTAAAAGATGTAGATCCTGACAAATGAGTCGCCATTTAATTAAAATTGAATCAGGTAAGTTATCATCCCATGATAAATTTAAATTCCAGGCTTCTTGAAATAAAACTTTTAATGTAAGTGTAATTGGCAAAATATAACCACAGGGGTCATAAAACTTTGCTATCTCTTTTAACAAATTACGCTTTGTTTTTATAAAAGGCAGAGGAGAAAATATATCCATTTTAAAAATATCCTTATTAGGATCCCAATGGATTCCTAATGTTAAAGCAGGTTCTCCTTCTGGATTAGAAATTATTTTAATTTCCTTAGAATCTACTTTTAAAATTTTAAGCAACTCTTCTGAGTTTGAAGCCCATTTGCTTAAACTAAAATTTCCTCTCCTTAATAAATTTTTAATCTCATTAATTAAAATCTCAGCTTCCGCAATAGTAGAAAAACTTAATAAAAGGTCATCAATATATATGTTTTTGTTTAAAAAATAAATTGCCTTCTCTGAGAAATCTTTACTCTCTAACTCTAATAATTTTTTAATAGTATAAAGAGCTTGAAAGGGCGCGGATTTAGTTCCAAATACTAATGTATTCAAACTGTAACATTGAATAGGATGAGATTCTTCTTCACGCCAGAAAATTCTTAAAAAATTCCTTGACTCTTTATTCAATTCAATACAGCGATAAAATTTTACTAAATCGGCCGTTAAAGCAATTTTAAAAGCCGAAATGAAACCAGTAAATTTCTTATATCGTTTTGTAGAGGTGGTCCATTCATTAAAATATCATTAAGTGAAATTTTATTAGAAGTTTGTCCCGAACAATTAAAGACAACACGGATCTTGTTCGAATTATCACGATTTTTAAAGACACCATGATGAGACAAATAACAAGAGTTAGAGGAGTAATAATTAATATTTTCTTCTATTTGACTCATGTGATTTAAACTTTTATATTCACACATGAAGTCAACATAAGCCTTTTTAAAAGATGGATTATTTTTAAAACGTTTTTCTAGAGATAAGAAATTTCTTAACGCAATATGTCTTGATGCTCCTAATTTTGAAGCCTTTTCTTGAAATGGTAATGCAAGAGAAAACGTTCCAGAATCTAAGCGTTTATATGTCGCTTCAAAATGTCTAATCGCTGGATGATTTTTAATTAAATTTTCCGAAGAGACATTAGAAATTTCCCAAAAACGCTCGATTTGCATAGCAGTTGGATTGCTGAGGCTACTTGACTGACACGCGCATGCGTAGTAAGCCGAGGAAGCCGTCATTGCTGAGGTGGGGGATGAGCTTGTGCTTGTCTCCTCACATTCAACATCTTGCATATTAATTAAAATAAATCCCAATGCAGTATTTATAGCTGCAACTGCTCCTAATTCCGTTAAAATAGGTGGTTTAATAATTTTAGCAAAAATACTTGCAGATAAAATTACTTCTATGGGACCTGGATACCACACTTTCTCATCAGCTAATAATAAGGATTGATAGGGTTTTCTCAATGCTACTGGTGTTTGCATACGAGGGGTGTCTAATAGAAGATTAGGCAAAACAATAGCTGAAGTTGTGAAAATTGGTTGAGGGCTCAACCTTGAACAAAATGATAATGATACCTGTTCTGACGACGAAATAGGTTCTTTGCCTAAGGGCGATACTGACGTGAAAATTGAACGTCTCGGAAGACGCAGACGATCCGCCAGTTCACTCGTAACAATGGAGATCTCCGAGCCGCTATCGACAAGACCTCGACAGAGATGATACCGCCCTTCTGCATCCATTATTCGAATTTGAACTGTCGGAAGAACAGGATAATAATTAAAAACTGTTTTATCTTTAATTGATAAATTACAAGCAATTGATGATTGAGCACTGCACAAGGATAAATGATGGCGCTCATTGCATTTTGTACAAGGGGGAGCTAAACAACCTTTGACTTCATGATTTTTTCCAAAGCAAAGAGAGCACAATTTAAATTCTTTGATCTTTTTTAATTTGTCAGCAAGAGGTAAAGATTTATATTTAAAACAATTTGATAAAAAATGTCTTTCATGACAAAGGTAACATTGAATACCAAACCTTCCCTTTTGAAATTCTGAAGAAGTCGGCTTTGAGACCGAAACGGCAAATGCTTTTCGATCAGCGGGTTGAGAAACCTTCTTGACGACATCTTTCTTCCCAGAGGATGTCCCTGAAGGAAGTCCCTGCTGAGAGGAGGCTACCTTATACAAAAAATTAAAAAGAGAATCAATAGTTGGTACCTCTTGGTTCTCATCCTCAAGCGACAAAAGCCATTGTCGAGCAGAGGGTTTTATCTATTTTTCTCAACAAAAGGCGTGAAATATAAACATTACTATCATTATAAAAATGGCCCATGGTCTTAAGCTGTGAGACTATCTGTTTAAATGAATCTAATAATTCTAACAATATAGAACCATTTGAGGATGTCATTTGAGGGTAATCATACAATTTGTCAAGCAAGGCATAAATAATCCGCCTTGTTGACTCAAACCTGGATTTTAATAATTGCCAAGCCAGCGGGTAATTTTCATCCGTGATGGAAAATGATGACACAATCTTGGCTGCTGGCCCCTTAAGACAGGCCACCAGATATGACAGCTTCTGGGCTGGAGAAATGTTGTTGTTCAAATGGACGCTAGCCCGGAAGAGATCATGAAATTGTGTCCATTGCATGATGTCACCTGAAAACTCAGGAGGATTAAGTTTAGGCAAGCGAATGACATTCTGAGGAATACGGTTATTATCATTGTTATTATCATTATTGTTCAAAACAGGTGGATCACTTTTAGGTTTATTAATAAACGATAACTTATCTCGTAAATGAGTAGTAATCATGTCCAGGTCGTTCAACAAACCCATCACGTGAGAACTTGCTGTCTGGAGTTGAGAACTTGGTTCATCACCTCCCATTTCTTCTCCGGTTTGTATTATCCGAGGCATAAGTTGCAACACATTTTTTCCTTTGTTCACTAACAAGTTCAATATAATAGTTCAAATTAGTTGCACTTAATTCTTCTGTGGTTTTGTGTTTTTAAACGAGAGACCTCAAACGAAAATGCGCCTAACTCGCGGCTAATAGCGCTCCAACTCATGTTGAAAAATATTTGACAGTTCAAATGTAAATAAAAAACAAACACATGCTAGCTGGTCGCGATTTAACTCG
>JAKCPI010015669.1:0-10252 GCA_023213315.1 Euborellia annulipes | reverse complement strand
ACGAACATTTCTATTATACGGTATATATATGGTGGGCAATGATTATTTTAAAATTTAGGCATATTTTTTTTTCTTATTAATTCAGCAGCTAGTTAAATTTTTTTCCAGGGACGGTGGGACAACCTGGCTCATTTGTTCCACCCTCCCTTCCTGTTTTTTAGTCAAGAATCGGATCTTTTACTGAAAATAATCACACTTTTTTAGAATCGAGTTGAAACTCTTTTCTCAAGTCGATTAGAATTGATTCTCACTCGTACGACTTCGACTTTTTTGTTACAATACTTAATTAGTATCTGGATGGTAAAATAGTTTGTAACGTTTACATTGATTGACTCTCATCTTTCTTTTAAAACCTACACATAGCACACCAACTTAACACGCTTTCTAAGATCAAGTTATTTAAGTTATGTGGCATTCTTAAATTCTCAATTTTAATGTTTTATTTTGATACTCAACTTTAATATTTTATTTTAATGTTCGGCGTCATATCACATGCAATTTCCTGGATAGAATATCCTTTTATAAAAATATTGAAAAAACAATTAAAGCTTGAAAATGAGTGATGCCGAGAGAATTATAGAACCGAAACTTCTCAAGCCACGCTGATTTTCTCGGCAAGGATGGGGAAGGGAAAAAAAAAAACATAAAGTTTTATATTTTTCCAAATGAGTTTTCTTCGAAATATTAGAAATTAAACTCATTTGGAAAAATATAAAACTTGGTGTTTTTATTTTTTTCGCTTCTTACATCCTTGCCGAAAAATCAGCATGGTTGAGGAATTTCGGTTCTATTTTTTTTTCACACTCACACTCACACACACATTCACACAGTCTTTTCGGCAACTTAGGCCATATTCATAAACATACATCTGGTATCCAAATGGCTTAAATAAAATCATCGGACTGCCGAACGTCGCGTTTGGTATAGGAGGTAGGCACGCTACCTACTATGCCCAGCCCGGGGGCCTTTGGTTCTATTGAAAACAATATTTACGTCTTGTATTTATACTTAATAAATCTTATATTATAAATAAATAAATATATTTAATATTTACTGAATATCTCCTAAGCACGACTTAAAGAGTTTTTAAAAGGTCGACTTGAAAGTCGAAAAGTCAACTTTAAGAAATGATTAATCGATTGCGAAAATCGAAAATCGACTTTTCGAGCTCCTTTCCATCCCTATCTGAGATTTCAAATTTCCTTCAAATATCTATCTATTAAATAATAATAAAAAAAAAGAAATTGGTTCGTTTTTTCTTTTTAAATAGAATAGAAACGGTTTATTTTTTTTTTTTTTTATAAACTCTTATATTCGTAAGTAGTAGCGTAGCTGGTCTCTACTACTATTCATTCATTCATTCATTCATTGGAGTCAATTTCTTGCTTCACTTGTCTCGTTTACCGACCCGGAAGAGTTTTCTGGCTGGTTGAATCCCTATTATTATTATTTGTATTAATCGAGCAAAAGAGTTGAGGGCCTCTATTGATCTATATTTATTTACCTTCTACGTTTCTCTCTTTTTTTTTTATCAATATCCTCTAGAGTAGCTAATTCTCGCTATTTAAATTCAACTTTTCTCTTGATTAGATTCAATTCATTGAACTCAATATTATTGCCCTCTGAACCTCTGTTATTTAAATAAATATGGACCATCAAAACTACATATTCACTTCAAAGTCAATATACAGTATTATGAAATAAAACATTGCTTAATATTCGAAATGAACTTATTCTTATGTGTAAATCGATTAATAATGGAGAGCACTGAATAGCTACTTTATATTTTCAACAAACTATTCGTTTCTCTAATCTATGTATAAGCCTAATTCTTTCGTTTGGTTTTGCAAAAAATTTTAATATTTCAATTAGAGATATAAAGAATTTTTATTGATATGTCGAATAGTTTTTGAGATATTTGAATTCAAAGTTTTGTTATGTAGAATTTTAGGGTGTGCATAAATACGTCATTAAAATTGATCTGAAATATCTAATCTTAGTTTACAATAAAACAACAAATCTCTTTATTGTTTCATTAATTTTTTTTTTTGTTTTGCTTCAAATAGAATAAATAATAAATGGGTGGATGCATGGATTTAATGTGTTAAAGCAATTAGACCATACCAAATTGGGCCCTTTGTGCCTGTGCCTGTGGGGTGAGATCTCCCTCTTTCCTACCCTATGAGGAGACTTCGGCAAATGTTAAAATTATTTGCGGCAAGCTGGATTCGAACCCGAGCCGTGTTGAGACTTCGGACTCCATAATCAACCGCTTAGCCATAAAAGGCTCATGATGGGAGATCATTTGCTGATCAATCAATTTTATTATAATAACAAAATTTTATTTAATAAATGATTCTGCTCTAGAATCCGACAATGACAATGAATAGACTAGCAAATCTAGTAATAATCCAGGATACTCGTGGTCACTGTCATTTATCAGATGTGAGTCTTTTAGGGAGTAGGCCTATAGTGAGTATATATGTATATTTTTATTCAAACAATAACATGGAGGGAGGCGGTTTATTAGATGCAATTTGAATAAAAAATAGAGTTATTTATTGAGTATTAATAACTTGAAAAAGTTCGGACAATCAAATGAAAAGATCTCGAAAACTTTTTAAAAGGGTTGTCTACGGTATGTATATGGGACATAATTCACGATTTTCATATCTCATTATTCTATAATATTAGCCTATGTCTGTTGTTCCGACTTTTTTAATAATCCTTCAAAGCAGTTATAATTAAGAGGGAATCAACATGGTATTAATTAATTAGGGCGGAACTTGGTGAATAAAAAAAATAAAAAATAAAAATCTCTTCGTGCTCGTAGAGCATGAATTAATCCCTCCGGATGCGAATAATATGAAGATATTTTGATACGCCTAGCCTACGCTATATTATATAGTATAATATTCAATTAGAGAATTATTTAAATGATAATAAAGAGCATTATTACTCAGGAAGTACTAATCTGCTCAAATGAATAAAAGAGAGAGAGAGAGAAACAAGCATACAAGTCAATTATCTATGTCGACACAAAAAATCTGGGGTGACAAGCACAGAACACAACTTTCGATTACCGAAGTTATACTGGGCAACCAGTCACACCAGATTTTTATTATTATTCTCTAAAATATAAAAAATATTTCTGAAATACCAACCTTTATACACAAATAGAGGTGAATTATAAAGAAGTAAAATAAGTGAGTGTGCTGAAGAGATTTATTTTTTTTGAAAATTATTTTAAAAAATATTTTATTCAGCTGAATACAAAAAAAAAAATCATTGCTATTTTATGTTGACATTATAAAAAAATGAATGCTATTTAAAATTTTAAGAATGGATTTTTTTGTTTATAAAATATTTATATGACCTCAAAATAATGGAATTTGAAATGAAAGTGGAAATGCAAATTTTTATTGTTGCTGACATGATGGTATAATGCACTAGAAAAGAATAACACTGAAAAAGTACATCAGTAAAGTACTAGTACTTTTTGGCCGATTCTGATTAAAAGCTTATTTTCTTGCTCCGGGGAGGTGTCTAACTTATATATAGAATTTCAGCCTCATAGCTCAATTCCTTCATTGGACAGACACACAGACAGACAGACCATGTTGCGAAAACCACTTTTTTGGATTCAGGAGACCTCAAAACGTGTATATCCATCAAAATCTCAACATCGAATTTTTGACATGAATCCAATACTTTCTCTATATATATATATATATATATATATATATATCTTCTCAGTCATTAGTGTCAGCCTTGACACGTTGTGGATACTCTGAAGAGTAACTCTCATGAGAATAATACTGAGGTGGGCTCCCGTTTCCTTCCTCAGGAGGAGGCATCTCAAATAGAGTTGGATAATTTATTGCCATGAGGTGGATTTGAACTCGAGTTGTATTCAACTCAGAATTACAAGCTTAACTGCTTTATCTTCTCGGCTAATCGCCTCCTCAGATATATATATATTAACATAAATAGAGGTAAGAGAAAGTAAGAACATGCACTAATGAGAAATTGTATTAATTGAATCTCATCAACCATAATTTAAACCAAAAATAAAATATTAAGTACCCTATACCTATATAATAAACACTTTACAATTCCACACAATATCTAAAATATACAGTATGTAACAAAAGTCACTATATAAGCTATACTATATAAAAACACTTTACAAAGAAACACAATAAAGCCTATACTACAAGACGATTTTTGGTGCGATGATGAAGTTGTTCAGATTTTCTAATTCTTCTGGATTTCGGTGTCTTTATAAATTGCTTATTTATTTTTGCTGTTTAGCAGTCATAGAACTTTAGAAATCAATTTTTTTTTTATATTTATTGCACCTAAGCACGTCTTAAAATTAAAATTTTCTAAGGGGAGATATTAGATTAAACAAAACCAGTCATTAAAAAAAAAAAAAAAATCACCAGTTTTTGTCGGTAAGCCTAAATCTGTCATAAGAGAATAAATAAATACCAGATGTTTTTTTTTGAACATATAGAATGTTTAATTTTTAATTATCTTTGTTGTTATTGTTGTTGTTGTTGTTTAGAAGTTGAAGATTAATGACACCCTCTTGGCCCTAATAATTTACGATTATTGGAAAAAGATTTAGAGAAGAGGAGGAGGAGGATCCTTTAAAAAAAAAAAAATATCAAATGTAAAAATGATTGAAATTTAATTTTTTTGTATTGATTTTTTTGGAAAATATCGGTGAGAAAAAGAGAGAAAGAATAAGTGAAGGTATTTGAAGTAATTGAAAATCACTTGTGACTTGAGTGATTTTAAATGTCATATGATCTGCCTATTCGTCTAATATGGCATACTTAAGTGACATTACTAAAAAAATAAAGAAAAGTTCAAAGCTATTTATTCACATGCCTAATTATATGTATTAGAGCTCATTCTCATTTTATATTGTCTTGTTTTTCGAAATTATAATACTGCTCTATACGACTTGGGTGTAATAAAAAATTTGCTGTATGTGACAGTACATCTGTAATTGAAAGTTGTATTCTGTGCTTGTCATGCCAGATATTTTGTATATATTTACCGGTGTATTAGAGTGAGGGGGTTAGCTGAGTATATCTTGTAGTAAGGAATAAAGGAAAGTGAGATTTTAGTTTAATTCGTTTATTAGTCAAGTTTCGGTCAAATATACGACCATCCTCAGGGCTATAATAAATAACAGAAATGAACGAGTGAGTTTACAGCAATCAGAAAGAATTCTGTTATCTTACAGCTCATGCAAACAACTTTAAATGAATACAAAATAATAACAATTATAATAAAAATATGATAAAACCAAAAAACATGAATTACGTACATGTACCGGTACAAGGTATATAAAAAAACACAAATTCTATATACCATGCACGTAACTTATGTGTTTTGGTTTTATAATATTTTGTATTCATTTTAAGTTGTTCGCACAGAATTCTTTCCGATTGTAAACTCACTCGTTCAATTCTGTTATTTATAGTAGCCCTGAGGTTGGTTGTATATCTGACTGAAACGTAGGCTTGAAGTGACTATTAAACGTATTAAACATAGCTGCATAAAAAAATTGCTGCCATCGCTCTTTCCCTTTATTCCTTACTACACGATAAATATATTTCGTTTCCGAGAGTATATCATAATTCAAAATGTAAAATTTATAAACATAGAAAAATATATTATCTACCCTTATTATGAAGTACAAAAATGCCTGCGGGCTTGGTGTAGTGACTATCGTGCTGGCCTTCTATACACCAGGGTCGTCATTTGGAAACTAAATGGCTTAAATAAGAATGCCTGGACCTCCCAATAAATATATATTAATAAATTACGAGTATCGTTTAAGTCTTAAATGGCCTGAGTTGCCAGAAAGCCTGTGTGAATTGGAAAGAAGTGAGTGTTAAAAGAAAAAAGTACACGAATAAAGGGATCCTCAAACAATTTCGAGAGCAAAATGAGAATATATATTTTAAAGAGTTCCTAATATATAGGTAATATAAATTGTACACAAGGTTATTTGTTTCAATTCATTTGCATTTCGACACTATATGTGTCATCTTCAGAAGTTTACAAATGACTCAAATAACAGTTCCTAATATACATATAAATGATTTATGAATTTTAATCAAAGTAGTTTAATCCTGTGTTAGGAGTCAGATATTTGCACCCCTTATCATGAAAAAAAATTCATTTCAATTGAATTTGCTACCAATAAATTTAAATAAATAGAGACTGGGACTAAAAGGCCTCGGATGCCGAAAGAAGATAATTAAAAAAAAATTAACTCTCCAAGCTCTCTTAGGCCCGGCGCACATTGAACGCACCAGAGGCGCAGCCGAGGCAGAGCCGAGGCAGAGGTCTTTTTGTAATACACGCGTTTCAATAGGGCAGCGCACATTGGACAGAGGGCAGGCGTAGCATAGGAATAACTCTGCAGAGCCTCTGTCTGGTTGTGGTAGCAACACAGTTTCCTACGTCCTCTGTCGCCTCTGCGAGCTTTTTAACTTTAACTTTTATTTATTTTTATTTGATTTATTAGCTTTTTATAAGTTAATAGTATGGAACAACTAATCCAATTAGTCCAAGATCATCCCGTATTGTACGATACAACCCACCCGGATTACATGCGGACAAAATTGAAGGATGATCTGATGATCTCAAGGTGGGATCCGATTGCTTCAGAGCTAAATTTTACGAATGGTGACAAAAACAAATAAAATAAAATTGAATCCTTCTGAATCTTCTCGATTGGCCTCCTCAACATGAAATATGCTAATAATATATGATAATATATATATAATGATTATACTAATAATTTAAATTTAACACGAAAATTAAATATTTTGTGATTGAATTTCATTTTAATATGTTTAATTCTCAAATGCAATGATTGAATTTCAATATATTAAAATGATTTTTTTTTTTTCTTGAAATAAAATACAATTTTAAAACTAAATTCATAAATATTTAAGATTTTTTCCTCCATTTCAAATGACATGTTTGCAACAGAGGCAACGCAGTACTGCGTTCAATGTGCGGTGACCTGACAGAGGCCTATTCCTATGCTGCGCCTCCACTCTACCTCGGCTGCGCCTCGGCTGCGTTCAATGTGCGCCGGGCCTTATTCTTCTTGAAATAATTATTTTGTTAACAGTCAGAAAGACAGATCATTTTAGGACTCACTTTTTTGGACTTGTAAGATGTGGCGTCAAAAAATATATTTCCTTCAAATTCATGACATTGAATTTTTTGATGCCAATACTTCTTTCTCTCTTCATTAACACATACAATTTTGATTAAAATTTATAAATCAATTATTTTTTAAATGCTCTTTAAAATGTATATTCTCATTTTGCCATTGAAATCTTCTGAAGACCACTTTACTCTTGCATAGGAAAGATACGAGAAATGGTTGCCATGGTAACAAAATATAAATATTGTATTTTCCCATACTAAATTTTACCTCAAAACGTGTATATCTATCAAAATCTCGACATCGAATTTTTGACATGATCGTAATATTTTTTCTCTCTATATATTCCATATGCAGGGATGGGCAAGTTACTCGATTTTGAGTAACGAGATACAAAATACCAATTACTTCAGATTTTTGTAACGAAATACAAGATACCAATTATTCACGGGTTTGTGTAACGAGATACAAGATACCAATTACCTATTTCAAATACATTGAAAATACCAATTACAAACAAATTTTTCCTTGATTTTAAAAATACTTTTTGGTGGGGTAATTCTGGAACTAGAGCCCTGCACGGGTACTGGTTGGCCCGTAGGCCCGTTACCCGCCCGGCCCGCGGGCTTTGAAGGCCATGAAAAAATTACGGGCTGGTACCAAGTCTAAATAGATGGGTTCGGGCGGATGGGCATGCAAATGAAATTTTATTTAAAAATTGCTAGACATTCGTTCATTCATTCACTAAATCTCGGGCGGGAATGGGCGGGTTTGAAAAAATTCCGGGCGGGCCTGAAGAATGGTAAAAAATGACTGGCCGGGTACGGGCGGGAAGTCAAAAAAAATTACGGACACGGGCCGGTCCGGGCCAAAAAAAATCGGCCCGTGCAGGGCTCTATCTGGGACCCTAAATAAATTTAGTTTAGGAAAGTGGCAGCTAAACTTATATTGGAGAATACCTTTGGAAAATCGAAAACAATAAAATTAATCATGACACTAAAAAAAATTTATTTATAAAAATATGCAAAGGTTTCAAAAAACCAAGTTTTCAAAAGTTTTGTCAGATAATCTGGACCTTGATGGAGAATGAATAAACCAACCCCCAAATGAAAACAATCTTTCAACTGGGACAGAAGAACAAAGATTTAGTCGTTGAGAGCTGGTTGAAAGAGGGAAAGCAAAAAAAGTTTTTTAACGAAGAGTGAAAATTTGGCGGTTTGATTGACTTCTCGTTACTGGTTTTTACTAAGATTCAGAGCAGAGAACCCACACGACGATTACTTACAGTAATATTAAATAAATTAAAACGAGCTCCCTCTGCAAGATTTTTTACACTGCAGCAAATTAAAAAAAAGTATTTGGTATCTCGAATTTCAGATACCAATTACTAAAAAAATGTAACGAAATACAAGATAGCAATTATTTTGCCTATGCTGTAACGAGTTACAAGATACCAATTAATATTGTATTTGGTATCTTGTATTTCAAATACATGTAACTGATTAACGCCCATCCCTGTCCATATGTAGGGTAAGAGAAAGTAAAAAAATAACTAAATGAAGCTAGTGTGTAAAATATTTATTTTCTTTTAATATTTTCGCTAGAATATATTGAATGATTAATGATTAAAATAAAATACATACAAATGATTTTTATTTTCGAGTATTTTTAATCCTTTCTTTTTTTAAAGCAGGAAATTATTTTTCTATATACTGTATATAAAAAGTTTCCGACATTTTTAAAAATTAAACTTTTTACATACGTATAAAAGTTTTTTTTTTAATATAATAATCATTCAATAATAAATACACACGCTATTATAAAATCAATCATGCAATGAATAAATAATTTTTTAGACGGAGATTATTTCTCCTAATTTTTTATCTTCATGTTTTATAAATAACAATCAAAGTTGGAGAACTTTCCCCACAATAGTGATTCATAATTATGTTATTTGCCACGCTAAAATATAGCCCAAACTTTTATGTTATGATTAAAAAAGTATAATAAACAATTTTTTTCTTTAATAAATAATTAAACTTAAGTATATGCCATTGCGAACATTATGTTTTACACCTTTGAAAGGCACCTACTAGTTAGGCAGCCCATTTGACTCACCACTACATATGCAGTGTCTGAGCTTTTCTGGGATAGGGTAGCCAATAGAAAATTTGCAAATTTCCCTTTCTCTCTCGAAATGGAAGAGCGATGAAATTTAGTATTCTTACACTAAAATTGTAGTACTGCGTCAACTTTTAGAGTAAATATTACAATCTGAAGTGGTACTTTACCCAAGAATATAAAATCTTTTAAAAAGATTTTAAGAGAAAAAAATCTAAAAAACTTATTAAACCTTTTTCTAAAGTCAAATTTTTTTTAATTCTCACCATCCATGGTCATGGGCTTTGAGGTACTCTGAGTCCAAAAAAAGTGTTTCCCGCAACATGGTCTGTGTGTGTTCAATTGAAAGCAGGAAGGAATTGAGCTACGAGGCTGACTTTTTTAAGTTAGGCACCGCCCTGAGACGTGAAAATAAACTCTTGAACAAAATCGGCAAAAACTAGTACTTTACTGATGTTACAGTTTTTTCGATTTTTTCAAAAAATCGCTCCAACGATTTTGTTTAAAATTCATAAATCAACTATTTTTTAGATGGTCTATGATAGTTATTGTTTAAAAGGGATGGTTTATGACCTATAATACTCAAGGAACCCTATCTCAAGAAAATTCACACATGCACACCTGTATATGTTGTGGCGAGTCATTTGGGCTGCCTAACTAGTAGGCGTCTTTCAAAAAGCCCAAGTTGCAAAATAATGGTCGCCGGTTTAGGCGTAATTAGCTAGCTCTTGACGTATGTTTCAAAGATAAAGAGTTAGCATCTAGTGCTAGCAGTCGAGAGTCCGTGTACAGTCTTAGGCAAAATTGAAATTTAATAAATAGGGACTAAGATCTGAATAGCATCAGATGCCGAAAAAAATTAAAAGAAAAAACCTAATCACACGCTGTATAACATAAGAAACGCTATTTTTAACTTTTTTGTTT